>PNEQ01080128.1:0-11679 GCA_003012365.1 Medauroidea extradentata | reverse complement strand
CCGTGTATTTTCCTATTTGAATACAACATTAGTGAAAGAACATATGATGAACTCGACCTGTCTGTATTTAATACACTTCAAAATATTTACTTATGATCTTATTGACATTCATACATACATTATAATTAGACTCGATTGGCGCGAGAATTATGTGACGCTATCGTCGACCTCGACTCGCCGTGGCCGTTATCGCTTGCTCAGTGCTTCAGACAGTTCAAAACTCCACCAACAGGTGGCATCAGAGTTAGGTTCTCGCCGCCAAGTTGCATATTTGGTTGCATAATTTTTGTGCATTTGCCCGTTTTGAGTATATACACATTCAAAAGTATTGGAAATTACTTTGAGTATCATTGCCGAAATGATGTGAAACCATCGGTAATCTGTATATTATGTTTTACGTTTGCCAGCCTAAAAACAACATACTTTTTATTTCACATGTTAAGAAAATACGTTAATTATTGTTTCTGAAGTGCGTCGACGATGTTCGTGGCAGTAGAACTGAACGAAACTTGAATTATTGAATAGCGTGTGTCATGTCTGGTGTAGTGGCGGTTTTTCGTTACAAATGCAAATAAAATATGCCCTCATTTACGAGATGCGTAACGACAATAGCGCGTGTTGTTTAGATTAGTCGATGGACAGAAACAAGACATTAACTCGCAGGTATTTATAACTAAGATTACTTTTTTTTATATCTTACATTCAGCCCCCGTGCATTTAATGAGTAGATATTGTAGCTAAAATTTATCGGAGCAGTTTAATGTAGTTGTAAACATTGCACGACCCTATGTAAATCAAAGCATGTGGCATTATTTGTGTTTACATCGGCGGAAAGATATAAACTGGCAGGAAATAGAAATTAATCAAGGCTTTTTTGAGTGTTCACTTTATTCCGAATCACCTATATGTGACAATAACAACCCAGAAATGTCACTGATAGTAATTTGTTTTTAAAAAGCAACCAACAAATAAACTAAATCTTTTATGTGTATGTTGTGGATTATGAACTGCTAAGTTTTGGAATACATAATTTTTTGAAGAACAAGAATACAAAACGTTAATAATAAGTCACAAACAATTAAAATAACTAGAAACTACTTTTCACATTGCTAAATTCACAAAATATACATTTGTCATCATACTAAGAGTCATACTATTGTATTTCAAATGTTCAGTATCGACCATTACACAAATCCATCATAAAGCCAACTGTTCGCTGCATGATTACATACATTTTTTTTCTAGTCTCTCAAAGCTGGTACAAACAGAAACCATAGTATTACAAATACTCCACAGTGGCAGATACTGTTTTTTACACATTAAAGTAAAATGGAAGTTTCAAGAAAATTACCCTCAATTCTACAAGAACTTTTTAAACATAAACAATTATAGCAAGACAAAACCTGTGAAATTATTTCCTTGCCAAACTCTACAGTTCTACTCAACAACTTACAAAACAATGAAGTGCTTAATACACCAAAACTTCACTACAACTATCCCTCATGGTTTCAGAGAATAGGGTCATTATATAGGGGCAGTAATTATAAATATACTAAAACCCATATTTTACGACCACACGGTTCTGGAGGCAAGTTTTGTAGAGAAGTGGTTGTATTAAAAAGGGTATTATAAAGGGGTTTTACTATACTGTTTCGAGTGTGCACCTGTACAAGTCAGCAGAATACTGAACATTGCTTTACCTAATAAAATGGCTTCATTACATATGATCTATCATAAATTTTATTTTGAAGTACAGTTAAGTCCACTTTGTTTGAAGTTGTTTGGTCATTAATTAAAGATGTTCATACACTACAACCTTCATAATTTCTGCTTCCTTCATACCCATGGGTATAACAGAAAAGTGCAAACAGAAAATTGCTGGTCAAGATTGCTGTCTCTTGAAGAACAACCGTAAGCAGCATATGTTCAGGAATGAAAAAATTATGTGTTCTGTAAAACCTTTTCTGTACGTCTACTGACTCTCATAAATGCTCCTGCCTTTTCAAGGTTTTCCAAATTAAAATTAAAAGTTCCAATCGTTTTCATACAGTAAAAAATTACATAAAGTTTATTTACAAAGTTGGAAGAAATCAAATACTTGCAGAACTGTTTATTAACTAATTCTGGCAGCTTCTTAGCTGCTCTACTGGTTGCAAATACACTGTGGACAGTTCGTTTTTTTTTTTTTCCATGCTTAGCCAACATATCATGAAAGAGGACTATCAGTTTTAGCTAATTGGCAGTATTTTTACCTGAACTGCTAAGATCACATCCATTTTCATTGTTGAAACTTGCTATAACACAGCTCAACAGAACAGTTTAAACAGATGATCACAAGTTGATTTTGATCAACAACACTTTTGGTGCTCTTTGATTCCATATACAGTACTATAGATACATTTATATTTACTGTGACAATACAGAGCCATCAATTGGGAACCAATCCAACTGTGCCCTGCATTTCAGTTTTACTTTAAGAAAAATAAATTTTACATTTGTTACCATATACTCAAAAAATGTGAAGGATCTATATTATGTGCTTACGAAAAACTTACTCGATCTACTCAATAGAGTAGACATTACTCTTAAATCAGGCAAGAACCTCATGCAAGTAAAATCTACCGGCCCACAAGACTTCTAAACATTTAACACAATCTCGTTACCAGATCTACTCAGGTCTACCCTGCTCCCTAGCAGAGTAGATAGCCAGCAGTAGATGGAAAACCGGAAAGTACGCACAAAAAGTAAACACAAGCTCCAACATGTGTACATGAAAATATGTTGTACGGTGTTTTGAGTGTATTTTCGCGAAAAATATGTTGTCAGAATGTAGTACTTGTGTTAGACAAGAAGTCTGAATGAGTTTATCAAGTTGACGCCAGAGAATGTAATTCAGGAATGGAATAAATTATACAATTATGAATTATTCTGTCCTCTAAACATATACATTTTTAACACTATAAATTTTTTTGCATATAGTAAAATCTCAATTAGTGCCAAAAAACTGTGATGTACTGAAGAACTTTTTTCACTTTGCAATGTATTGCTATGTAATTTTTTGAGTGTCAGTTTCTAGCATTTTTGTACAACATACATTGCTAGTACACAATTATATTGCTACATACGTATACTGTACTAGTACAAAGGATGTAATACCCTTTGAATTTATGTACGCTCACAAAAAAAAAACTGTTTCATATCAAACAGAAACAACTGAGTAGATCCGATCACATAACCAATACTACAGAATACACTATACCTACTATGTTTTCATAAATGCCTATTATCTGCAGTCGCAAAATTATTGCAAATACATGACATTGATATATTACAGAAAAGTCATGCACTTAACCTACAGTTTGTACGTATTACTCATTTGAATTTCCAGCCACTAAAAGTAATTTCCCTCTGACTTTTCCAAGTTTATCCTGACCACTTCCGAATTCTCTACTTTTATTTTAACATGTAAATTAAATCATTGCTTTCATGTTTTATGTAGTTTGATCAGTTAAAAAAATTCCAAACATAAATTATATTTCTCTGTTTTAGAACTTTGGAATTCATATTCTCAGTGTTGCTTCTGTAGGAAATTATACCTAAAGATGTGAACAAACACAAGTATGTTTCTGTCTAAATTTTTATGTAAAGAGAAATATATGAACTAACTCTACAGCAACTTAAAAAAAAAAAATACTATTTTTTTGTGTGTGTACTGTAAACGCACTTCAGTTGACCAGTCAAAAGTTAAGAAAAATTTTTACAGTACTGCGAACAAATTTTTGTTTGTATTTGCTTGATTTCTGTAACTTGGAAAGTGAAGAACTAAATTATTTCAGTAGCTAACACAATCTCCTTTTTACGCTATGAAGCACCACATACGAATATACTATGACACTGCTTAAATATAAATGCAATTTGACATATCTTCACTAGAAATAAAATGCTTCTAGCAAAACTAATTTACATAACATGTTGGACCAAATAAAAAATATACACTTAGGAGATTAAAAATGTGTTTGTTGTTGATTTGCGCACTTATACGCTCAGTTACATTAACATCATACCAAGATATCAACAAGTTTAACAAAAAAGCTAAAGTATTATGATAACGATATGTATATAATTCTGAAGTTGATTTTGCATTAATATTGTGGTGGTTTGTGAGCTTATACGTACTAAAGAATATATTAACACAATACTTAGGAGTTATTCTGAGCACAGATACATTCTGCAGAATTAAATTTTGCATAACTGATCATATACAGCTTGGTTGTTTGCTTATTCCTGCCATCTTGAAAATCTGGATTATAGGTATAGCAGAAATCTGCCGTGTCAGAAAAATAGAAAATAAGTTCTATTATGTTTTTGGGCATGCCCATGGGACCGGAGCAAGACCCCTCGGAGGGTGCTGGACTTTCTGACCTACATGGAAGCAAAAAAGCTACCAGAAAATGGGAGAAAAAAAATCTGCTACAGAATTGGACATCGTGTACAACCAACATAAGAGGTCCACTACTTGCGCTTGCTATGTGTTGTCCCAAGTTCTAATTATGTATTCCTTTTTTCTTACTGCTCATTACATTTGCATATGTAGGAAAGAACCCACAATTCAAACCATGTCGCTAGACATGTAACACTTTTGCACACTAATTACAAATCTTAATTTCAGACCTCTAAAAATGGATTAAGACTTCTACATTCGATAAAATACCAAGCACCCGAAAAATAAAAAGATAGAAACATACATTGGACTTTGAAATGTACTTAACACAAACAAATTGAAATCATCGTCGCGTGAATAAATAAAAAATTAGAGACCCGAAAATTTCTCAAATTCAATTGGGGCCAGGTTCTATTTGATATAACTCATGTCCATGTGCTTACTATTTCAATCAGATTGTTTATTTAATTAGTCCTTGTAAACTTTGAATCAATGGCGAATATGCATGAAAACACTCAGAATCCTAACTACATTGTCAAATGTAGAACTGGTCACTCGATGAAGCAGCAGCCTATAAACTGGTAGGTTAAGATAGTGTGTCACACGACTGTGAAGTCCAACCGGCAGGTTGTTGAACTCGCGAAATATCTTATCTCTAATAATAATAGTAAAGTACTGCACATCAGTTAAGTGGCTTGCACATCGGTGTGACACTAGATTACATATGTTGGTCAGCAGCATCCTTAAGAGTTCTGTCGACTTTGTGGCTCACACACACAAACACAGCCAATCTAGGGAACCATCTGAATGCTCTGAAATTTACTTTATTTTATCTAACATTTGCCACCAATAACACAACATCCTGGAAATCTAAAATGCCTGCAGTTTTACTGCACAATGCCTATATTTTACTCAACAACAAAATTCTCACACTTTAATCTACTACAATCACACTGTAACAAAATACAAGTCATATGTCAGAATCACAGCACTGCCTCAGCACTGTCTTCACTTTAAGTCATTGTGTTAAGAACCTAATAACATTAAACACTTCTTTATTGTTTGTACACGATATTGCCCACGTAAGATTTTATATAAACTAACAGGCATGTGACACAATCAGTACGTTTCAAGTCGAGATAATGCCTTAACATACAGTACAATACTTTGTGACATCAAGTTTAATACAAATAGCATTTTACACGAGACATACACTATCTTATTTATAAAAAAATGTTCAAGCTTTACACAAAAATTACAATAAAGTTACTAGCACAAACAGCATAGTAAAATGTATAAATAATAAAATTTATTGTTGACATTACAAGCTAGTATATCATGGTAATTGTGCTGAGGGTTGGTTTACTTTTATTTCCAGTAATTACTACGTATATGCAGGTTACTATAGACTATAACAATGCCTACAATATTTTACTCTTACTTTAGACTGATGCAAGCAGTCAACATTATTCCGTCACGAAATCCTGCAATTTGTTGCTGTCAGAACTACGACTAAAGTGGCTACAAGTTACTCAAATTACAATATACCTAACTATAAAGCATCTCACGCTTAGATTGCAGTACAGGGTTATATGGATGTTCACTCTCTTTTTCCAATGCATGGTAAATGCCGTTAGCATTGTCCTTGTTTCGGTACGTGCTGTTGTCAATAATCCTAAAATTTTCACTTTGTAACTTTAATCTTAAAATTGTTGCATATTATACAGGATTGGGTGATACATTTAGGTTCGTCATTTACACCATTGTAAGGGGTTGAAAAAAAAAATACTACTATTTTGTACTTGGCACTGATATCATACATCCTTGAATGTATCACATCATAACTTACGAATCAAAAGCAAAATCGTATAAAGATTTTTATGGTGTGTAATTTCATGTATCTGGACGCCAACGAACAAATCTGAAGACTTAACCTTTTTTTTTTTTTACTGTACAGTAATTGTTTTCTAATGATGTGTGCATTTAATAACAAACTGAAACATCAAAAAGTTGGTCATTGAGAAACATTTTTGTTATTGACGTTAGATGGGGGAAGAAAGCAAGGAAGTTGTTCGTAATGAGCTAAATCTATTTTTAAAAGCAACCCCCCCACAATAGCTTTAGTCATTCTCTTGTATATAGCTGTGAAAAGTGTGGCGTATTATTGCCATGTGTTCGTCCTACAAACTAGACAGCTGAGTGTTGCTCAAAAGTGTTGTCAGAAGAGAAAAAAAAAGGTTCTGTTATCTTTACTGACTATGAGTTTTGTATGGAAAGGTTAATAAATAAGATACAGACTTCCTTTAATCAGCAGTTTTCTTCATTAAGTGTCCTAAACTGGTCAGGAGTGAAACTAGTGCTCACTGCCAAGCAATTTGTTGTGCATGGTGACGGAATTTGAATCAAAAAATTTATGTGTGTTATTTATTGTTAACATTTATTTGTATGTAAGGCAAAATAATAAAATGCACAATACATGTCGGCTACGAGAAAGTGAGTGAAATATTGTGTTGATCTTATTCCAATATTTCTCACGTATTATTAACACATTAAGGAAACTTTAGAAGAAATGAGAAGTTCCAAACAAAACAACACTAATAGGAAGAAACAATAGCAACACAGTACATCAAACTAACATGGAAAATTGAAACCATAAAGGAAAGACAGTCAATTATAATTCAAATAGACAAATATAAGGCCATGATCCTTCATTTCTACTACTTGTAAGATAAATTATTTTTTTAAATCCTAAATTAGAGCCAACATAAAAATAAAATTCTCATCCAGTTTGTTTATGACGTTTTACTACATCGCCTGATTTTTTAATGATAAAACTGTATCTGGTTTTGGTACGGTATGTTATTTAACTGACGAAAATTGCGTAATATTGTAATTACCTTCAACTTTATGTTTAAGTAATGAAAAACTACATAATATATACTGTGATGGTGTTTTGCAAAAATGGAGTTAACATATGTGAGGCTTATTAAAAACACTTTTTTTGCAAAACACCATTGATAGATATTTATGCTCTTGTTTAGGCTTAAAAGATAACTATCAAAGTAGTGAAAATAAGTTATAGTGCCTAAGTTGACATCACTGCAGAGCATGTAATTTACACTCTTCTGTTCGATAATATTTCCCTCTTCCACTTTAAATGTATTCTTAGCAGACAGTAAAAGTAATCCAAAAACAGACATATTTTTCAGTTCCAATACGACATTGACTTTGAATGATCAATTTCATAATCGTCAACGTTACCAACCGTTTTTGTCTACTGACGCTACTAAAATGGAAGAAATCTTCCATTTTGTCAGCAGTAGCTATAATGATAAAAAAGTATGTTATAATAATAATAATAATAATAATTTCTTTATGAAGTGCCTGTTACAACTCGTGTAGTGAATTAATATCAGTGGAGTGTGTGAATTCTTTCTTTTTTTGAAGTAATATAAAGTAACATTAATAGCATATTTTGAAGCATGATTTTATACAAATTGTAATATCAACAAGAAAAATAAAAAATAAAATATTTTAAAACTCAAAATCATGTACTAGTATATGTACCAAACTTCGTAACTTAGCTGCGATCTGGCAACAGTATGCACCATTAGACCTGTACTGCATTTTAAGGTTGGGATGCTCTATAACACAAATCACACACGTATTATATTACTTATTTACATTTCTAATCACTGGCAAATCCTCATCAGCATTTATAACAGCAAGCCCTTTTTTATAATTTAGAGCTTCGTTACACAAGAAAAACTAGTGAACTTTACTACGAACAGCAGTTTTTAACAAAACTGTCACACTAACCGAGGACACTTTTGTTTTCTCTTCTTTCTAGGTTGCACAAGTTATCTTTCTCCTGGAATTCCTTTCTCACACTGAAAATACTGGCAGTGCACACACCTGTCATCTGAGCTTAGTAAGCTAATTCCGTAACACGCAATGTCTGATGCCGTTGACACAGATAACTAAAAAAATTCAGCACAATTATCTTTTAACCACTCTTTAATGGTTTTCCCTGAGCATGTTTCACGACATCTGCAAACTTTTCTAGACTGCAAACCATGCTGCTCGACTTAAACTGTTAGGTAGGAGTCCCGACTTGTCAACACTTAGAAAAAAAATGCAAAATCAATAACTATGGGAACAGACTGTTCACACACTGGCACACATGCACGGGTTACAGATGACTGGCAAAAACATGTACGGCATAGGGATTAGAAATTAAATTCCTTAATAAGAAATAAAAATGCACAGATTAACTTTTATAAATGGAAACTACTTTCAGATGTGTATTGACACTGTACTTGTACGTCAACCAATCACAAACGACTAACTCACATGTATTTGTTTACACAAGCTCTAAAGTAAGAGTAAAGGGAGCACAGTTCAAGAATTGAATAATTAGTCCTCTTAAACCAAACAATGTCAAACTGTCCTGCAATATTTTCTGCAAGAATTCATAAATCAAATTTAAAAAAAAATTAGCTACCTTGAAACACAGCAACACAATTTCTGGTTTCAAACTGGGAAAATCACCTGGTTATTCAGGTGAACCAACAGAACAATAGTATGTATTTGTATCTCAAGCCGAGGTTCACGGACTCTGAAATAGTTTATAGTTTTCCACCACTTATTATAAAGAAAGCCATCTAAGTAATACAGTGTATAGATTATACCGTACTCAGAAGTTAGTCTGAGGTCACAATAAATAATACTTCATAATTATTATTCTCAACAAGGTCTTCAAAAGTGCTAACTTTATCGTGAACCACCTAGTTCTGTAAATTAATCTACTGGATGATCTGTATGTATACTTATGAAGACTAGTCACTAGCATACACTAAACTCCCTGCATATTGTATAGTACCAATACAGGTAAAACAGTACAATTTAAAATATTTGTAGGTACCAAAATATTTAGACGAAATGGAAGACAAAACTGGAACAATTCTTTTTTTTAAATTCTACAATCACAAAAGTTACTAGAAACTATCAATTACAATTGATCTTCTTTGTGATGTAGAAATCCAAATGAAATAAATACAACACAACTGCAACATTTCCTATTGTGAATTATTCAAGCATACAATTTTAATGGTTTCACCTAACAAGCAGTGATTGATAATTACTTTATCCTTGTGCACATGCACTCTTGTCATTCAATTTTTGTGTAGCCTTTAGCTTCCAAACTATCAGTTCATGCGAGAGCACAGACAATCTGTAAAAGGGTTTAAAAACTCCAACTCTTAAATCAGTGGTGATCTCTTCAGGTTGTAAAATTTTGGTGTTACCGCAGTAATTTATAAAAAAAAATATTTTTAAGGTGCAAAGAGAATAACCTGGGGCTTATTCAACCAACAGACTTTGCAACTTTTCATTTTGTACTACTCATTTGTATTTCTGTTCCATCAAAATTGGAATTCACAAAGCAAAACTTGAAAAGTAAAAAGATTTTGGACTTTTAAACTCACTTCTGTTCCACAATAACCTCACTTTGCCGAACTTATTTACAAATATTTATAAAGTTTTCAGAGGCTGTAAAAAATTACTTTGCCTTTGCAGTTAAAAATATTTATGGTAAAATAATAATTAATTCAAGGTGTTTAAGAGTTATTAACATCAAACTGACATGGAAAATAATTAAGAATAAATTTTGAGACTGACAATGATTTTTATTTTAAAGAATGTTTTTTGTTAAGTACACAAGTCGACAAAAATTTTTTTTTCTTTGGAAATAATGCAGTTAATTCCGAAAACAACAGCATAATTCAACCAGTATATAGGTGTAACACCGTAAATCCTGAGTTTGGATATTAAGTTTTACAGTGTTAATAATACTATAAATTTTTTATTGTATTGTGCAGGATATTCATGTAACAATTCAGGTAATATTTTACCAAGGGTGAAACCAGTGCATCACACTTCCATAGCCCCACATGACTGATTTTTGGCAAATGTCCACTTCTTATCAGTCCCTGCATGCTGAAGTGATAGTGCTTTCAAAAGGAAAAACTTCAACTCCTTCAATCTCCTTTTGTTTCTGTGCGATTGTACTCAAGATATATACTGTAAAATTTTTTCCTTTTAACAGTTCCAATATGTACTGCAAATTTTTTATTCATAATACATATTGCTAATTTTTTATGTACTTCTGTTTCCTTACATGATTTGTACACCAAGGTAGTAAAAAAAATTCTCAAGTACTTGTCAAATGATCTCCTTTATGTCCATAAAGAAAAAAGAAACAAAAAGTCACAAGACAAAATCTATTAAAACAGTTAAAAAGTAACAAATTGTTATGAGCTATTGGAATGGTAATTTTTTTCAGCTTCATCATTTATGTTCTTATTCTTCATATAGCTTTTCAGAGCACTTTCTCTCGTAGAAAAGACACTAAATTCTGCATTAGAAGTACATCTGACCAGGTATTTGTCTTTACGTCACTGTATCCAGTCTCTGTAGCTAATCATCTTTATAAAAACATGAATTACTACAAATGCAATTTCCAAACGTTAAATTAGCACAAACTAAACTGATACACGAAACTCACTTATACAGTATACACCTTTAGAAAGGTGCGAAATGTGGAGCCACCGACACTGCAGAACTACCAATGACCACTGTAGAATTAAAAGTACTGTACCACACGTGAAATCGACAAACAGGTGAAACTGGAAAACGTAGTTACTTTTGTGTTCCCTAATAAGTATTATTTACTTAAAATATAACTAAACTACTTATAGAGATATAAATTTCTATAATGCAGTTTTCTTCCCCTTATAAGGCCGGGTTTATAAACTACGCAAGAATGCAAGATGCAAAAAATTTAACATACATAATAGATATATACCCTTTTATAAAATAAGCAACAAACTCAAGTACGTAAGTCTGTAACGCAAGAGTACACCAACTTTCAACTTTTGACAACTATCGACAGTTTGTTTGGCAAAAACATTTGAAAATAGTTTCAACATTGTCTTTAGAAGGCTGTGATCCCGCCTTTTGTTACATGTTTTTTTGCATTTGTTTACAATGTGTCTTCAAACACACGGTGCTTAAATTTATTGTATTACTATTTCAAAATATTGCAACAACCAAATATTTAAAAAACAGAGACGAGTGAAAAACATAATCGTAATGAAAAATAAAGACAGAAACTTTATTGCCTCTTCAAAATTTTAGGAGGTAGTGTTGGTTATATCATGTCACTTGCGAAGTTTATA
>PNEQ01080126.1:0-11680 GCA_003012365.1 Medauroidea extradentata | reverse complement strand
ATAATTTTGACTCTATCTCCCCAGCGTTAGCTCTTGTCATCGGTGTCATTTTTAGTGTCTGGAGTCGGGCCGGCAAATTCATTATAATTTGTTTAGGCTTTGAGAGATGTGCGCATATGTGAGGTCGGGAGTCATAGGCTGGTCCTCGCTCTGGATGGTTTAAATACTAGGCGATTTACCATCCCCTTCTCTCCCAGACGTCTGTCATTCTACATTATCATTGGTAGGTTGGAGACGGGGCTGGTTATGAATCAATTTGTATCATGCCAGTTTCCTGGACGAGGGAACGTGTTATCAATTTCTCGCAATTGCACCAAGCCCTCATTCCCAGCTTATTTTTAGTTGTTCTATGCTAACTTGGGATTTTGGCAAAAACCATTTTCCCGGAGGTTTGCTAATTCGTTAAGTAAAGAATTAACATTATCCTCCCATCGGGTGACGACTTGGGTGGGGACGTGGGTGGAGGCGGGGCTGAAACTGACCCATAAAGCGGCACTCAGTACCTGAATGCAGACCACGATGTCCACATCTGAAGCGATTGCATTAAAGTCTCATTCCGATTCCCACTAACCATCTTCGTTCTGATCCACTTGGGTCTATTGGCCAGCAACCATCTTCCCGGGGACTTGTCCCCCATCGTGCAAAGACAGCTATAATGATATTTAGATGACAGAGAGAAATGACATCGATGACATAAAATTAGTCTCCCCTGGGCACTAAAAGTTGATGCTGTGTGTGTTTTGCGATTACAAAACATTTTTTTATTTGTGTGCACTTGACGAGCTTCCGTGGCTGTGTTGTTAACTTCGACCCTGGAAAGAGTCATGTCAGTCTGTTTCTGGGGGGCTAACAGCACTGGGTCACTTTTCATTTTAAAAAGACACACAGATGAAAAAATATTTTGTTATTGTAACAAAAATGCAGTTAAACAGTCATACGGTGTCTCACTTGCTTTTCTACTATACAAAAAAAATTGCGCTATCCCACTCCGTACTCTTACAAGTCAAAACCTTCTTTCCTCTGTTCCTATCTACTGTACTATTATCTATATGCTGTCATCTTTCTGTGCGTTCCGCAATTCTGCTTGAAAATATGTTCCGGGGAGCTTTCCTTCAAACAGCGTCGTAAAACGCCTTCATATTATTATTACGATACATACACACACTGCCTTACATTCGAGACTATTTTTAATGGAAAACTCGAGAGAGATACCAATTTAAAAAAAAAAAGTATACGCTCTTTATGTATTTAAACTCGCGACTAAAAAATTATATGCACGTTGTGTATTAAACGGCAGTATATTCGTCTAAATAATAATAATAATAATAATAATAATAATAATAATAATAATAATAATAATATGCGGACTCTGGGTCCCAATGCCCCGGAGTATCGACTGGCACAGGTATGCTCTATGCTCTCTGCCCTCGGTAAAAGTTTTGAGGGCTGCGCTTTTGTTCTACTGTATTCAGAGACTAATAATTGTGTGATTTATTTTGATTACAGAGATGGCTTCCCGCAGACTGGTGGAAAAAGTGTAGCGATAATTTATCATTACTATTATTATTATTATTATTATTATTATTATTATTATTATTTGTATCGAAACTTTTATTATTATTGATCAATAAATATAATGTTTGTGCAAAATTATATATTTTATTTCAAAGTAAAATGATCGAACCTAATAGCCTTTCAGAAAGGTTTGGTATAGTAAACAAAAAAAAAATATCTCGAGGGCCTTTCACGTAGACCAGTCGTACACTTAAACAAAAATACTTGTACATGCAAAACACTGAAACAAAAATGTATGTGTGTTCCTGACTGCTAGCTGAGAGAAGACGTCGAAAAAATAAAACACTTAAACAAAAACACTTTAACACTGAAACAAAATTTTTGTATGTTCCTGACTGCTAGCAGAAAGAAGAGAGAGAGAGAGAGAGAGGAGTCGTTGAAAAAAAAATACAATACCTTTCATATAGGTCTAACCATATAAACACAAACGAAACAAGATGAGTCCCTAGCTGACAAACTACACACAAGCATGTCTACTACAAATAGTCATATCTATGCCAAAATGGAAAAATTTAAAGACGTAACATTTATATTTAAAGAAAATAATAAAAACTTTAAAATTCCACTTGACATAAGTATGACTTTATAAACTTTTGTACTTTAAAACAACTTAGCATACGCTATGAAAAAAAAAATGAAACTTTTAAAAATTCCACTTGGCAGGGTTATGACTTTAACACACTTCAATAATAATAATAATATCTATGCTAAATAAAACTTTAAAATTTCTACTTAGCATAGATATGAGAGACTATACAAAATTTACAAAGTACTTTGCATAGCTATGTCTATTAAAAAAAATTCTTAGCATAGGATATGACTATAATTTTTAAAAACGCCAAGTAAATTTAAACTCATAACTTTTAATTCATAAATACTTAGCATATGTATGTCTATTAAAATATTTTTAACTCATGACTTTGAATACTTAGCATAGTTGGCATAGGTATGTCTATACGATATTTAAAGAAATAAATTAAGTATGCTTATATATATTTTTTATATACCCTTCATCTAAACTATCTCCATCAGGATTGCTTCCATGGCTCAATCGGCTAGGGCGCATGTCTAGTAACACAAGTCGCGGCAGTTCGCGCCCAACACCCGGTAAAGGATTTTTTAGTTAAATTTGAACTTTAAAAAATCGTAAGGTTCAATTCCCCATATACAGACTCTTGCTACTTGACCCTTACCTGCAACGACACTAGAGCACTCTACCTTCCAACGTCAGAAGTAAACATTGAAACAAACATGGCTGCGCCCAGCACACGACAGCAGCGCCGCCTAGCAGACAAAGGAGAAAACAAACATGGCGACACTAGCGCCGCCTAGCATATGATGAAGAAAACAAAAATGGCGACTGCAGCGCTGCCTAGCAGCCAACGTTGGAATCATGACGTCACTAGCAGAAGACGAAAAAAATGTGACGTCACAAGCAGACGATGTAAACAAACATGGCGCCTGCGTAGCAACCTACGTAACGTGATGTCACAAGCAGATGATGTAACAATCGAAAAATCGAAATTTGAAAAAAAAAAATTGGAAAAATCAAATTTGGAAAATCCAAAAACAACATGGCGGACTCAAAAACAAGATGGTGGACAGTGATGTGATCCAAGATGGCGGACAGTGACGAAATCCAAGATGGCGGACGTGTCGTAATACCAGATGGCAGACGACCGCCATGTTGATTGCGTCATCAGCTGCTCCACTGCTCCACAGCCTGCATCCTGATGTGCCAACTAATACATTTTCATACTACTTGTCTGCTATTACAAAAGACTGGCTTTTTGTGCTGGTTAGTTATCAGATTTGGAGGGATGTTGCAAAAACATGACCGATGGCAAACCGTTGTCATTCAATTAAAATATTTTTGCAGTGTTTGTTATTGTCATTGACTAAACTGCTGCAGTTGCTTTTACTATTAAATATGTTTTTTAATATATACGATAATAATACTTGGCGCAGACACGAAGCGTTCTAAAAGCCTGCACCTGCATTATAAATAAAATTTTTACCACTATGTTTATAATTTGACAGTATTGTTAATATATAAAATAATTAATTTTATAAACGGTGCCAAGGAACGGTAAACCAACATCAGCTTTCAGGTCCTTGTTACAAATCGGGCGGCAGAGTGAGGTATTAAAAAAACCTAGAGGTTTTTATTATGTGCTTTATTTAACCTTGGATTAGTCACTATGTATCCTATAGAGTGTGTGTATGTGTGTGTATGTTTTATTTAAGTAGCAGTGACTAAAAGTATTCCAGAAACAATTTTTTCTACGAAAGATAACTGCTACCTATGCAGAAAATTGTGTACAATTAAATTTTGTACAATACATTCACTACAAAATTAGATTTACCTAAATACGTTTCTAGAAGCCATTGTCCACGGCCTGCACAAGACAAACATGCAAACTGCTTCTGGGTCTTATTTTATAAACTACGTTTTAATTTGTCAGCTCCTCGATTTTCAGATTAATTGCGTTCTACAGATACCCTGCAATGCCTGGGTCGCATTTTGTATACCTTTTAGCGTATTATACAATCGTATACAAGGAAAAATTTTAATTAACGCACTAAAAAAATTGGTTAGGTATCTTCTCCTCTTTGATATGTCTACACAAAAATGTATTGTAGAAGTCTGTGATGCATTACCTTATATATATATATATATATATATATATATATATATATATATATATATATATATATATATATACGTATGTGTAGGTATGTGTGTTAACGAGAGTGAGGGGAGTGTTAACTTTTTAAAAATAAAGTAACAAATGTGTTGTCCCTTTGTCTATAAAGTGAATATGGTTGGAGTAATACAACAACACACAACACTGAACATATTATTTAAAGTTTCATGTCTTCAAAAAATGATTGGTATTTAATTGTTTGTGCACCATTGAGTAATGTCATTGTTTATCATCAAATTGTATTTTATTTAAATGTATGTAAAGTTTTTTAAAGTACAGATTGACTGGACTAGTGGTCAAGTTAAGGTGGAATATGTAGGAAGCTGTGCGACATATTTAAATCGTGTGCTCACCGGCAGTCGAAGAGAGGGCCTTTATCACGTCTTATGAATGCTATTATATTTTAATGTTTTATGAATTTAAAACATATTAATCTACGGTTACACAAACAACTGAATAATTTAATTGTGGTAACCGCAAACAGTTACAGATAAAACAAAAATTACTGTTTCGAAAAGTTTAGAATTTACTTTTAAAAGTAATATGGATCTTCACGTTGTGGATTTAGTTACATGAAATGTTAAAACACAAACATTACGAATGACGTGCCACGCCATAAAAATAAAACATCTTAATCATTGATTTTGTCACTCACTTAACCTATTATTTTGCGTAGACATGGAAAGAGAGGAATTAGCAAAAAGTTTGGTTGTAACATATGTTTAAAAATTTTTAACATGTTATTAGGACCAGTACCTGTAATATAAATCCAAGTGTGGTGCTCTATTAATATAATAGTTCTCGAGACACTAATTTTTAAATAATAGACTTTAAAAACAGTGAAAAAATTTCGGTTTTGGTCGATTTTCGGGCGAAATAGTGCGAAAACTTCTTAACCTACTAGTAAAGTCATGAGAAATAATATTTTTTACATTTATTTAGCTTTAATTTTAACATATAATTATACCTCTAGACCTATCAGTTCTCCCATTATGTGTAAAACTAAAAAAAATGGATAATTACATTTTACAAAAAATATATAAATAATTCCCGTGATGATTTGCGGAAATTTTAATAAACAAAGAGCAAAATACTTTGAAAAAGAAATTGCATCTAATGTATTTCATTCATTTAAGTGAAATTACCATAAGCTTATTTCAACTAAAACACTGTGTCAATCCACCACAGTTAAGAAAACATTTTCTATCTCGTGTAAGAAACTAATGTGAGTATTTTCTATAGTATTCTTTGTAAACTTGTAAGCCTAATTTTAGGCTGTATAAATAGTTGGATGACTTTTTGCACTCGTCCAACTGATTTTATTTAGACACTGTTAGCTGATATAAAACGATCATTAAAATTAACTTGCGGTTGTGTAAAGTCGTTCCAATATTTAAACCCAAATATATATTTAAGCAAACAAGAATGCCCCTACTAAGTGAACTGTACCATATAGCGCCTAGAACTCAACACGGCCTATTGCCTAGTTGCCGTAATGTCATAATTTGTACAAATATGGCGTCAGCAAATCTTTCTGGGTGTAAACAGGACAATGTGTTTACGTATTATGACGAAGTTGCATTTTCAGGTACCTCGGTGCAGACAAATTCGTGAATGTGAATATCAAGGTATTCAGAGTAAAAGACATTTAGAAGATGCAGATATTGATATTGTGATAAACATACTCGACACAAATACGTCCCTTTAGATCACACATATAGTTGGAAAGTGGCTTAGGCTCGACCGTCGATAATGTCTACTTCCAGAAAAGTGGCAGAGGTGAGTCAGGTTGCGCGCAGTTTTTCACCGTTTCTTTCAGTCGAGGAGAATTGGGATTCTGCTCTGGATTAGAAATTCTTTTACTCGCATTCAGTGGGTCCGACATCATCTCTGCCCTTGTCTGCCAGGGAAAACCAAATTATCGAGCCTTCTCTGAAAGATCACAATCTGATAGATTTAGCTACAGTTTACCTACGACCAGATGTTAGACACGAGGTTATTGCCAGAGCTGGAGAAAAGTGACTCGTTACTCCGAATAAGGGGAAGACATCCACAACTCTCTACGTGGTCTACAATACCTTCTTCACGTCAAGGCAGCAGATCATGCGAATGTTAACTTGGCTCGTTTACCCTATCATTGTGTCTACCGCACCTACCACCAAATGCAAAAGTGGTTGGGGTGGTAAAAGAAGCTTATAATTGGGGTTGGACAAGAATATTGCAGTGGTTAACCCAAATCATTACAAAAGGGGTCCGGCTCCACAAATACGCCTCGAATTTATTCACTGTAGGTGCAAGAATAGTGCGCTGAGGGCTCCACTTGCCACAAAGCAGGGCTTAAACTCTGCTATGCGCAAATTTTGTGGACAAATAATTCTTAAATGTTCCTGTCATCCAGAGTGATGACAAGACAGATGACGAAAATGACCTGGACAATCCACGCTCTAGAGAAATGCAAATGGAGGGACAAACAGCAATGTGGCATAACGATTAGGTACAAAAACCCTCAAAGCGGACAAAATGTTGAAATCGTACTTTTTTTTACTGCGAATACCACCGTTAATGTAATATTTAATCAAAGTGTTTCAATAACTACATATTTCATTCCTTATAAGTGAAGCAATGGTTTTTGTTCATTAAAATTCTCACAAATAATCACGGGAATTATTACCATTTTTTTCTAGTGAAATGTCATTTTCAATTTTTTTTTCCACACGATGGGAGAACTAGTAGGTCTACAGGCACCGTAATGTACTTAAATTAAAGCTAATTAAAATAACTACACATTGTTTCAACATTACTTTCCTAGTAGGATGGGAAGATTTCCCTTTATTTGACTCCAAACTCGAATAAAACTAGTTCACTTTTATTAAAATATTTCAACTTTTTTTAAGTTTTGTATGTCTGGAACTATTAAACTTAGATACCTGCAACATGGCTTAAATTGTTGAGAATTTAATGTTGTTAAAATATATGCAAACAACATTTTCCTTAGAACGTGTTCTAATACTGACTATGTTTAAAATTACTGGACTACCGTGTGAGTTGTTTTTGTATAACAGTTCAGTTTAACACCACCACCCATCTTTGAGACCCGGTTACCTCAACCTCTGTCACCAACCTCCTACCACCCACTTCCATACTATCCCTTACCCCTTCACCTACCTATATCTTCAACCTACATCTACCTCCTACCCAAAACCTATCCCCTACCAAAGACATACCAATTACATATATAACAGGCAAAACAAGACGATTAATTTAGCATTGGCTTGGTGAAGAGATGCTTTCATGTAACCTTCAAGATTACTCATTTTACATGGTTTAGAAGGTAGTCCGTAACTTACAATTCGTTATAACGATTAATGAAACAGTAAATAATTATTAGTTGATTGGTAAGCACTTATCAAAATGTAAATAGAATACTACCAACATGGCTTCATGACACTGGTCTAGATAGTAGCGGAACAGATTGGGGTGAACACTTAGAGGTCCACGTTTCATAGGTATGTTATTTAACATAAGAGTATGAATAATGTTTGGTTTTTCAGTACATTTCTGGGCGCCATTTTGTGACGCGGGTATTTTGAAAGTTCATCTTCAGGTCAACAACGATACAACCTTATATTTTAGAAATTTGAATGCGTCTTCTTTCCTTAAGGTGACAACTAATGCTCTTTAAGCACGTTTATAGTCTGTTAGGGAACAATATTTTAAAGAAAGTATTCCGAAGTGTTAAAATTAACGTGAAGGAAACACATTTTATATGTCCGTGGAATTTAGTCAATGTTAATGAAGTACGCACATAACAAAATAGTTTTGATTTATTCCAGTCTAACTAATAACGCTCCCTCCGAACTATATCATCTCAAGAACTGCTGACCTTGTACACACGAAATTCAGGCATATCAGTGCACCGAACGATGACACAGATCATTCACTGATATAATTGTGTAGCCATTTCTACCTACCTGAGGTTAAAATTAATTTACAGTTTAAGTTATATTCGGCTGTGTTCAGTCATTTTTAATTATATCGCTTTTGTAGGAAAATTATTTTTTGCATTGAGGAGAGGAGCATATTGCTACAATAATAAAAATGAAAGGCAAAATCATGAGACGATTTTTTCGAGTGTTTGTTGATATTAAAATAATAAGCAATAATTATTTCCAGAGTATTGAAACGGCTGTAAAAGATTGAGTAGCAATGCGGGCCTTACCGAAATGAACGAAAATGTCAGTGGTTACATATGTGTACGTTAAATGGGCAGTAAGCCACGCAGAACATAATTTGACATGCCAGTCTTTGCTCGCGCCAGAGCTCCGAGATAGGTAGGCTAACACTTTACAGGCCGGATAGTATGCGTCGCACCAATTACTCGTCGCAAAAACTGTCTACGGAATGTCAGTTTTCAGGAGAACGTGTCAGCAAGAACCCCAGTCATCCCTCACACCACTGTCTCTCCTCTTACAAGCACCGGAACACACAATGGCAGGTAGTTAACCTAATGTGCTGTGCCGTTATCACCAACCTGTTTGGAAAGCACAGCACGAGGAAAGGAAAGCTCATTCACTGTCCCTGTCCAGAGCTCCACCAAGGCTGTACCTAAATTCGACTGAACCTTTGCCCGCTTGCCTTTGCGTTCTTTGCGAGTATTATGCTCTTGTTCCTTACATGAAGTAGGCGTATCACCAGAATTTGGTTTGTATCTCGGTTACTGTCCCATCAACTCGATATGAAGTTCTAATGTTTTTAAACGAATGCCAAGACCTACTTCTCTCGTAATTTTTATCTACACCATGTAATAAACGTGGGATGAAACGAAATTATACTGCAGACTAACCATTACCGTTTATTAGAGATACAACTACTAAAATGCAATAACAAATCACCTATGAAAAGAAAAGGACGCAAATACTTACAAGCATTTAACATATTATCTGTGTTTGTTGGAAACAACCAGTTTTGAAATGTAGGTTTCAGGAATATGTGAAAAACAATTCGAACGACCTAACACATGCAGCGAAATCATAAACTACATCCTTTGTGGTATATCGATGCTTTTTTATATGTTCTTCCACATGTCTCACGTCATTTAACAGGCTATTCTTTAATTGTCACAAATATTGGTTGGTGCGCATCTGTTAGAAA
Source organism: Medauroidea extradentata (assembly GCA_003012365.1). NCBI lineage: Eukaryota > Metazoa > Arthropoda > Insecta > Phasmatodea > Phasmatidae > Medauroidea > Medauroidea extradentata. The sequence continues at coordinate 2,246 of PNEQ01080126.1, read as the reverse complement.
TAAATATTCCAGTAATTTTTTAAAACCAAAATTCCTCGTCATGTTACATATTATTTGTGTTGTTAATGTACCATATTGTATAAAGACAGCTATAACTTATTTCATTAATAGGGACTTCGCGCACGAACAGTTTATTTATGTATATTTTTGTTGAGTTAATGTAATTTCATTTTATCTTATCTGGTAAGAGGATAAATTATTTAAATTTAATAAAGATTCGGATAACTACAGCAGAGGGTTATTATAGGGTCTTTATAAATTATTCAGTCATGTAAAATTAGTCTATGCAAGTGAAGCCACCGAAATATGTTTTTTGACAATGGAGCAGGGCAAGAAAACGGTGTGCTACATGGAATCAACAACGTATATTAGGAATTTTGCGGCTATATAGAACATTGTAGGAAACGTGAGAGAAGGACATGTCGAGAGGTCCCAAGACGAGGTCGGAGTGTAAGTTGAACGACGCCAATGTATTTTGACGTCCCAGTTCATTCCAAAGTATGGGGTAAGGATTAAAACTGCAGTAGGTGAGAGTTGCAGATTTTTTGTCCTCCTACCGAAGAATTGGCGTAAAGAACGACACTCACTTAAAAATCCTGCAGTAGAGACGTAGTTTTATCGTCTGCATCGAAGTTTCGTTGAATACGATGTAGATAGGGCCACGATTTTGTTGCGAAAAGATTTTTGCCCCACTTTGTTTCAGTGTCTCTCGTGCACATCTGCAGCTCTGCTTCATGGTTACTGGCAGCGTGACTTTGTTCAGAAACGTCTATCATTTGACTGCACCAATCATAATGAGATTATTCTGACTCCTTACGTCTGTAATTAGCCACGGCAAGTGATAGTAAAATTATCCAATTACGGGCGATGTAGCCGACCTGTAGACGTGCACATGACGCATCGAAACCAAATGTTGCGAAAATCTTTTCACCATATGATCGTGGTTCTAGTTGTAGATTATGTTTGAATTTGAACTAGATTCAGTTTGAGTTAAAATTCACATACTTTATTTTTTAAAACGCTCACAAGGAACTCTTTATATGCTTATAATGCTCTCCGAGGCTTACTGAGCATATTGCAGTTGCTTAGCTTTACTATAAGTTTTAAAAGACACTTAAAACTAAATTGAGTACTTTTTCATGTTTGCAATATTAAATCAGTCAAGTTTAGAGTGTTAGTTTGCAAAGCTCAGTGCAATTCTATTTCACATATTTAGTATTTTATGATTCTTTGTAGAAATTTGGTCTGTATGCTCTTACACTACAAGAATCTATGTTTGTTTAAATATCATATCTTGTTTTCACTTCACAATTTTACAATCTCCCTTTGTTCAAGAATTGTTTTCTCTTTTTTCTTTTTACAGTTATTAGTTACACTGTTGCCTTGTACTATATTTATTTTATCCCAGAAAATAATTATCCGCACATACGCACTATACTGTGTGTGTATATATATATATAAATGAACACGAATGAGACAGAATGACTGACTGACATACAGACATATTAAACTGCAGCCCAAACCACTGAACCTAGAATCGTGAAATTTTTTGTGTGGGTTTCCCTCAGTTCGTACGCGAGCACTAAGAAAGAAATTTTCGAAATTCGACTTCTAAGGGGGTGAAAAGGGGTGAAATGTATTTCCGAAGAAACGTCGATAGAGCTCGAACCCGACGGCCTATCATCGTGATTTTTGCTTTACTATGAAACAAATAAAAATTCATATTGGCTAATTTAAGGATTTTTCGAAATTTAACATTAAAGAGGGTGAAAAGACCTTAAATATCGATTAACTATCGATATCTATCGAATCCTTCGGGATAAAGAGTTTGTTATCACTTCAAAATGATGCTTAGGTAAATACCGTAAAAGATGTACTATAGCTTTTTGAAATTCGACTTCCAAGCAGTAAAAAGGGGCAAAATGCAGTTTTTATGAATCGTCTATGTCTCTGAAACACAATTGGCTATCATTGTGATTTTTACTTTAATTGGTTACTTATACAAATGTCTATGACAGGACTCCAAGTCGTTTTGAAATTCTTTAACTACACTGAGAAAAACATTTTGTTGATGCAAACAAAATTTGTTTGAATCAACCAAATCATTTGTTTACAGAGGGGCAACGAAATATTTGTTTGCTTGTACCAAATTATTTTGTTCCCTCGATTTGTTTGAGGCAAATAGCTGAATTTTGTTAGCAGTACCAAATATTTAGTTTGTCATAAAAATATTTCGTTGGACATAT
>PNEQ01080125.1:0-11680 GCA_003012365.1 Medauroidea extradentata | reverse complement strand
GATCAAAAATCTTCTCTGCAATACAAACGCGAAAATCCAGCACAACTGCAACACTGCGCCATCACCACTCGACTAGAAGGAAGTTACGCTTGTCACCGCACAACAGCGCCACCTCACGAACCTGCGTGTGCTCTTCTACAGCCAGATGTTGACGTGCGTACCATTACCCGCTGCGTACAGTTACCCCACCTTCCCCTATGTTCAATTAAAACTTTGTAGTTTTGTCATAATACTCTAGAGTGAAGATATTTGGGTGAGTTTAGATATATAAGGACTTGAGAACCCGTATAGGTGAAATGAGGTGTAAATAAAGCAGCTACAAAATGAAAAGGGGGGCGTGTATGCGAAAATCTTCAAGAAACACCAAATACACTAAAGTCGAGACGAAAATAATGTAAAGACATATTTTTGATATAACTTACCATTCCTGAAAGAGAGTTGTAGTTGGTGCGATATGAAAGTTTAGGCCAATTACCATCAACAACCACCGTCAACGGTGGAATTCCATTTTCATCAACATGTCCTCTTTCAATGGCTTCTTGTATTTCTAGCTTGGCAGCCTCTGCCATCTCGTGATGCGCAGTTTTCCCAACCATCTGCAATAGTGTCATGGTACTTTTGATAGGTTTTATATGACATACTCGGAATGTTCATTGCAGAACATATTTCTTCCAGCTGATTATGACCCCCGCCAGTACAGATTGTGCCAACCACTGCTGAAGTATTTACATCCATTGTCTATTTTGTATCGTCATTTGTTTTCACAACTTTAACAATATTGCACATTGAATATTTAAAGGTAAGTAGAGATTGCAAACTTCGCCGCCTTTCCGATAAAAGGCGCATGTGCTTAAAGGAACACTGCGTAATAGGGTGCTCATCTATTTCAATGATCTGTTGAAGGAAGTAAAAGTAGACAACAACACCATCAATATCACCAAACACCTGTTCATTGAGTTCTTGAAATTTTTCAGGTGCACATGACATACCAAATGGGAGACGCAAAAATTTATAGCAGACACATGGTGTGGAAAATGTACATAAGTTACTGGACTCCTTATCTAGTTCAATCTGCCAAAACCCGTCTTTGAGATCGAAAACAGAGAACCACGACTTTCCAGTCAGTTTGTCTGTCAGCTGCTCCAAGGTTGGTATTTGGTAGAACTCCCTTTTTATAGCTAGGTTCAAATCCTGGGGGTCCAGACAAATTCTTAAAGTCCCGTTTGGTTTCTCCACAATCACCAGGTTGTGCACCCACGAATTTGGCTCAACTACTTTTTGTATAATTCCCTTCTTAACTAAGGATGCAAGGGTATCCTTCAATTTTATAGAAATTGTTTGCGGGTGCCTCCTTGGAGGTCTGGCTTGAGGTTGGACATTTTTGTTTACATTTATTTTGCATTTGCCTGGGAATTTTCCTAATCCTGTGAAAACATTCTTGTTTGCCTGAATAAACTTGCTCTTCACACTCCCTGGACTATCCCCTGGACTTTTGATCCTTACAGTGGTTTCCTCTGTGCCAAGTATGTGCACCCTTATAATCAAGTTCAGCTGAATACATGCTTGCAAACCTAATATGGGGGTGCTGTCTGCATCTGCAATACTGAAGTCCATATATTGCACTACCCAATTCACTTCACATCTCAGGTTCACGATCCCTAATGGTCTCACTTGAAAACCCCCATAACTCTCAAGTATTTCATTTGTGCTTCTCACCTTCAGTTGGTTGTCAATTTTCTTAAATATTCTCTCTGGGATTATATTAACTTCTGGTCCTGTATCCAACTTGAATCTTATTTTACTGTCTTCAACTGCAATGACCTCATGCCATTTTGTTTCTTTTTGTTGTGTTTTTACACTCTTAACCTTTCTTATGTCTGATGGTACTACCTTTATACCACTCAAAACATAATACTCTTTATCACTATCTAGGCCCTCTTTCTCTACAGCTCGTACTTTTCTTGTTACCTTATAACTTCTACACATAGCTGCAAAATGGTTCAGTTTCCCACATACATGACACTCTTTGCCATAAGCTGGGCATTTGTTTCTTGCAGGAGAGTAACTACACTGTTTGCACTTACTGATATTGTCCTTTTCATATTGCATTTTTCGTCCTGTATCGTTTTTCTTTGCGAACACTGCATTTACTGATACAGGTACACTTGATTCAGGTCCAAGCGGCTTCTTGTCATCACCTTGAAGACACTGCATTTGTTGTGTACTTGTTTCAGCCAACCTTCCAAGTTCACAAGCTTTTCCTAACGTCAGATCTTGTGTTCGTAACATTTCTTGTTGTAACACAGAGACCCTAACACCCATAAAAATACAATCCCTCACAATATCGTCTGCCTGCGGGCCGAATTCACAACTCTGCACTAACTTTTTCAAGTCCGTCACAAACTGTTGAAATGGTTCTCGCTCGTTTTGCTTCCTTGAGTAGAGTAAAAATCGTTCGTATGGCACGTTTTTCCTTGGTCGGCAGTATGTTTCAAAAGCCGCTCGCATTTTGTCATAGTCGGTCCTTTCTGCATCTGAGAGTTTATGTGTATTAAACACTTCCACTGCCTCTTCTCCGACTAGGTTCAGTAGAATCGCTGCTTTCACTTCTGAAGGTTTTTTGATTTACCTGATGCTACCATATAGATGCCGAAGTTTTGTTTAAATCGTCTCCATTTTTCACTGACATTTCCCCCCATTTTTTAATTTGTTGGTGAACTCTTTATAAATAGGTTTCACAGAGAATTACAAAGATTCTTTGGAAATACTTGTACACAGTGGTGTACCAGTAGCAAATAACTTATTTTTACACGGAGTCATATGTTTCCAGTTTTGAATTTATGTGGAACACTTTATAAATGAGTTATGCAGAGAATTACAAATTTTTTTTTGGAAATACTTGTACGCAGTCGTGGTACCAGTACCAAATAACGTACTTTTACCAGCAGTTATATGTTCCCAGTTTTTAATTTGTTGGTGAACACTTTATAAATGGGTTTAACAGAGAATTACAAAGTTTCTTTGGTAATATTTGTACACAGTGGTGGTACCAGTAGCAAATAACTTATTTTTACAAGCAGTCATATGTTTCCAGTTTTGAATTTATGTGGAAAACTTTATAAATGAGTTACGCAGAGAATTACAAATTTTTTTTGGAAATACTTGTACGCAGTCGTGGTACCAGTACCAAATAACTTACTTTTACCAGCAATCATATGTTCCCAGTTTTGAATTTATGGTTAACACTTTATAAATGGGTTACACAGAGAACTACAAAGTTTTTTTTTGGAAAAACAACTACGCAGTGGTGGTACCAGTAGCAAATAACTTATTTTTACAAGCAGTCATATGTTTCCAATTTTTTATTTATGTTGAACACTTTATAAATGTGTTACACAGAGAATTACAAAGTGTTATTGGAAATACTTGTACACGCAGTGGTGGTACCAGTAGCAAATAACTTACTTTTACCAGCAGTCATATGTTCCCAGTTTAGAATTTATGGTGAACACTTTATAAATGAGTTATGCAGAGAATTAAAAAAAATTTTTTTTTGGAAATACTTGTACGCAGTCGTGGTACCAGTACCAAATAACTTACTTTTACCAGCAGTCATATGTTCCCAGTTTTGAATTTATGGTGAACACTTTATTAATGAGTTACGCAGAGAATTACAAAGTTTTTTTGGAAATACTTGTACGCAGTGGTGGTACCAGTAGCAAATAACTTATTTTTACAAGCAGTCATATGTTTCCAGTTTTAGAATTTATGGTGAACACTTTATAAATGAGTTACGCAGAGAATTACAATGTTTTTTTGGAAATACTTGCACGTAGTGGTGGTACCAGTAGCAAATAACTTACTTTTACCAGCAGTCATATGTTATCCAGTTTTGAATTTATGGTGACCATTTTATAAATGAGTTACGCAGAGAATTACAAAGATTTTTTGGAAATACATGTACGCAGTCGTGGTACCAGTACCAAATAACTTACTTTTACCAGCAATCATATGTTCCCAGTTTTGAATTTATGGTTAACACTTTATAAATGGGTTACACAGAGAATTACAAAATTTTTTTTTGGAAAAACAACTATGGTGGTGGTACCAGTAGCAAATAACTTATTTTTACAAGCAGTCATATGTTTCAAATTTTAGAATTTATGGTGAACACTTTATAAATGAGTTACGCAGGGAATTACAATGTTTTTTTGGAAATACTTGCACGCAGTGGTGGTACCAGTAGCAAATAACTTACTTTTACCAGCAGTCATATGTTCCCAGTTTTGAATTTATTTTAAACACTTTATAAATGAGTTACGCAGAGAATTACAAAGATTTTTTGGAAATACGTGTAGGCAGTCGTGGTACCAGTACCAAATAACTTACTTTTACCAGCAATCATATGTTCCCAGTTTTGAATTTATGGTTAACACTTTATAAATGGGTTATACTGAGAATTACAAAGATTTTTTTTTTTGGAAAAACAACTACGCAGTGGTGGTACCAGTAGCAAATAACTTAATTTTACCAGCAGTCATATGTTTCCAATTTTTAATTTATGTTGAACACTTTATAAATGTTTTACACAGAGAATTACAAAGTTTTATTGGAAATACTTGTACACGCAGTGGTGGTACCAGTAGCGAATAATTTACTTTACCAGTTTAGAATTTATGGTGAACACTTTATAAATGAGTTACGCAGAGAATTACAAAGTTTTTTTGGAAATACTTGTACACAGTTGTGATACCAGTAGCAAATAACTTATTTTTACAAGCAGTCATATGTTTCCAGTTTTGAATTTATAGTGAATACTTTATTAATGGGTTACGCAGAGATTTACAAAATTTTCTTGGAAAAACTAGTATGCTGTGGTGGTACCAGTAGCAAATAACTTTCTTTTACAAGCAGTCATATGTTCCCAGTTTTAAATTTGTTGGTGAACTCTTTATAAATGCGTTATGCAGGGAATTACAAAGTTTTTTTGGAAAAACTAGTATGCAGTGATGGTTCCAGTAGCAAATAAATTATTTTACAAGCAATCATATGTTTCCAGTTTTGAATTTATGGTGAACACTTTATAAATATGTTATACAGAGAATTACAAAATTTTCTTGGAAAACCTATTATGCTGTGGTGGTACCAGTAGCAAATAATATGATTTTACAAGCTGTCATATGTTCCCAGTTTTTAATTTGTTGGTGAACTCTTTATAAATGGGTTTCACAGAGAATGACAAAGTTTTTTTGGAAATACTTGTACGCAGTGGTGTTACCAGTAGCAAATAACTTATTTTTACAAGCAGTCATATGTTTCCAGTTTTTAATTTATGGGGAACACTTTATAAATGAGTTACGCAGAGAATTACAAAATTTTTTTGTTAATACTTGTACGCAGTCGTGGTACCAGTACCAAATACCTTACTTTTACCAGCAGTCATATGTTTCCAGTTTTGAATTTATGGTGAACACTTTATAAATGAGTTACGCAGGGAATTACAAAGTTTTTTTGGAAATACTTGTACGCAGTGGTGGTACCAGTAGCATTAACTTACTTTTACCAGCAGTCATATGTTCCCAGTTTTGAATTTATGGTGAACACTTTATAAATTAGTTACGCAGAGAATTACAAAGTTTTATTGGAAATACTTGTACGCAGTGGTGATACCAGCAGCAATGAACTTATTTTTACAAGCAGTCATATGTTTCCAGTTTTGAATTTATGGTGAACACTTTGTAAATGGGTTAGCAGAGAATTATAAAATTTTCTTGCAAAAACTAGTATGCTGTGGTGGTACCAGTAGCAAATAACTTACTTGTACAAGTATTTCCAAAAAAACGTTGTAATTCTCTGTGTAACCCATTTATAAAGTGTTAACCATAAATTCAAAACTGGGAACATATGACTGCTGGTAAAAGTAAGTTATTTGCTACTGGTACCACCACTGCGTGTACAAGTATTTCCAATAAACCTTTTTAATTCTCTGTGAAACCCATTTATAAAGAGTTCACCAACAAATTAAAAACTGGGAACATATGACAGCTTGTGAAAGTAAGTTATTTGCTACTGGTACCACCACAGCATACTAGTTTTTCCAAAAAATTTTGTAATTCTCTGCATAACCCATTTATAAAGTGTTCACCATAAATTCAAAACTGGATACATATGACTGCTTTGAAAATAAGTTATTTGCGGCTGGTATCACAACTGTGTACAAGTATTTCCCAAAAAAACTTTGTAATTCTCTGCGTAACTCATTTATAAAGTATTCACCATAAATTCTAAACTGGGAACATATGACTGCTGGTAAAAGTAAGTTATTTGCTACTGGTACCACCACTGCGTGCAAGTATTAACAAAAAAACATTGTAATTCCCTGCGTAACTCATTTATAAAGTGTTCACTATAAATTCTAAAAGTGGAAACATATGACTGCTTGTAAAAATAAGTTACTTGCTACTGGTACCACCACTCCATAGTTGTTTTTCCAAAAAAAACTTTGTAATTCTCTGTGTAACCCATTTATATAGTGTTAACCATAAATTCAAAACTGGGAACATATGATTGCTGGTAAAAGTAAGTTATTTGGTGCTGGTACCACGACTGCGTACACGTATTTCCAAAAAATCTTTGTAATTCTCTGCATAACTCATTTATAAAGTCTTCACCATAAATTCAAAACTGGGAACATATGACTGCTGGTAAAAGTAAGTTATTTGTACTGGTACCACCACTGGGTGCAAGTATTTCCACAAAAACATTGTAATTCTCTGCGTAACTCATTTATAAAGTGTTCACCATAAATTCAAAACTGGAAACATATGACTGCTTGTAAAAATAAGTTATTTGCTACTGGTACCACCACTGCGTACTTGTTTTTCCAAAAAAACTTTGTAATTTTCTGTGTAACCCATTAATAAAGTGTTCACCTTTAATTCAAAATTTGGAACATATGACTGCTTCTAAAAGAAAGTTATTTGCTACTGGTACTGGTATTACAAAGTTTTTTTGGAAATACTTGTACGCAGTGGTGGTACCAGTAGAAAATAACTTACTTTTACCAGCAGTCATATGTTCCTAGTTTTAAATTTGTTGGTGAACTCTTTATAAATGCATTATGCAGAGAATTACAAAGTTCCTTTGGAAATACTTGTACGCAGTCGTGGTACCAGAAGCAAGTAAGTTATTTTTACATGCAGTCATATGTTTCCAGTTTAAAATTTGTTGGTGAACACTTTAGGAATGGGTAACACAGAGAATAACAATGTTTTATGTTATGGAGTGTGCAGACATATATGCATGTAGTCTTTTGTTTATTCACATGCGAATGGGGACTTATTTAGGAGAGTACTTACCACTTAGTAGCTCTATTCCTTGTAGGTAATTTATTTTTTGCTAAATTATCACTTATTAGGGTACATATAGCAGCTTTCAATTGCACTTATAGAATTTCTACTGTTTTTGGTTTAGTATTTTGTCTGGTTTACTGCAGTGTCTGCTTGTGTTTCCTTTAATTTTTTTGTTAGTGTAAGATGTTTTTCAGTTATATTAATTTTACACATTACTTTTGCTTTTGTAAATGTTTTAATTTCAGTCCAGCTTTAATGATTTGATTATTTTTGGATGACCCAGAAAAAGTGCACTGTACTGTAATTTATTTATTTATTTTATTTTGCATCAGTAATTTTTTCGTATTGGCTTTTAGAATCAAAAAATAAGCAACTGATGTAATGTTTGTTCATGTGATTTTCGTTGTAGTTCCTCTGTTGATCATAACTGTCAAAATATCCTAGCAAAATATGTAACCTTTTTTGCTATGTGTCACTACATAAATTGTATTCATTAATGGTTTTACAGATGCTGGCACCGGCTGCTGATAGACAAGCAGAGGCTGCATTTATGTTGGCAGAAACAGCAAAGTACAAACAGAATTACTGAAAAATAACACAGAGCTTATGTGTTCAAAGCTAAATATGTCAAATGATTTACATGAAACATTTCTTAATATGTGATAGTATGTACAGTCAAGACTGTTCTCTTCACTATAGTAGGACCACGATCTAAGAACACTCAAAGTTGTATAATAATTGTGCAGTGCAACCAATTTTTACCCTTATGCTGTATACCTGAGAACATATGTAGTACATGTTATTATACCATTCTTCTTACATTATTTAATTCAGTGAACTCACAAATATACTTTTAATGTGTTTTTGCAATTCTTTTTTTGCATTATTTTTTACACTGTGGATTTTTTTGACATACTTTATCTTTTTTTTTTTTTAGTAATGTTAACGGTTTGTGGTCAGTATCCAATTCCATGCATTTATATGCTACAAACCGATACATACCATCAAGAACCTTGCACATAAAACATTATCTATTAAATAAAATTAATGAAAGTAAATTTTTATGGTCCTTAAAAATATTACATAAATATTGTGGCATTTCTGATTATCACAACATAGTTCCTTTAATAACTGCAGTTTGTATAAAGCAACACATCTTAACTTGTAATAATAAGTAAATTTGAACATAATGTGAGTGCGGCAACAAACATTTTTCTAATGCACAGCTCATTAATGCAGTTTCACATGCAAAATAATGTACTGTATTTTTACAAATTAGGCTTACAAAGTATTTGCTTTTATTTTGTCACCCAAGTGAAACATTTTACTAACAGGGCAGGACAAACATTTCAGTAGTCGAAACTGTCAAATGTAATTCCGCAAAAATTCAGATGTAACAACAGTAAACTAATTTTGTATTAACTGTAATGAATTTTACAACTGCTTATGTGTAGAACTTACACTGTATGCTTTTGTATTACTTACAATTATCAGCTCTGTTGTTGCTACAAGCGATATCACCTACATGTCTACAAAAAGGCACGCTGGTAGCTCAAGCAGAGTAAAATTTCAGCTCGTGTCGTTGAAATTAATCTATGGGGAGAGGTCTTGTACCCTAAGAGGACATACATTTTTTTTCTTCATTTGTTAAATCAATACCTCTGGTGATTGTGCATCCTGAACACCTAATGTAAAGCTATTTCAGTCTAAAAAGGGGAGCTCTGGACATTTGTTGATAATGTTGGAAAGTTAATGACCTTGAAGTAATGTTTATAAGATAACCTAAAAGCACTTCACAACTTCTGGTCTGAAATGAACTAAATTAATTATGATACTTATTTACATTCTAAGAAGTACATAAATACATTATGTAATTTATAAATGCCTACAATCATTAGTTAAACCATTACTATTTAGTTACTTTTTAAGTTTTAGCGATCAAAAAATTTCACTGCAAGATGATTAACACTGCAGTAAATAGGCACTATGGCGAAATTGAGTGTGGAGATTTGTATCATGCTGACAGGAATAATGTGTGTGTCCGAAACGCATGTTATTAATTACTGTAACATGTCATACAATGTTGTTACTGTGTTTAATAAATATGTGTATTACTGTAAGTAAATAAATGTAATATTAAAATATATTCATTTCATTTATTACACATACGTCCTGAGTTAGATGGTTTGCTAGGTTCATATTCCATTATTTTAACTTAAATGTTGTTGGTACTGTGTCCTTTGATTTAATGTGGCATTGGTTACTGTGTTTGACTGTATGATTTCATGCATACAATTTATAATATGTACTTAAATATATGGAAAGAAGCAACAAGTGGTGAGACTTTCAAGAAATTTTATTGCTTGAAAGATGAAGTTGTTTGAGTTGGAAGGCTGGCATTCGTGTGGCATGTTGAAAACAAAGTAGGGATTTGTAAAGGTCAAAATTTAGTAAATTGTCCACATCAATCTATTACCTTGTGTGGTCAAACTGTAATTTTTATATGTTTATTGAATGTTACACTTGATTTTTAATGCTGATTTTATTGTACAATAAAGTGTCAGTCATAATAGAGATTATTTATTTTGAACACTGCTTCCAGCATAGTGCGAAAACGCTTCCTACTTGGTAATGTCTGTAAATGTTAAAGACACCATTGTTGGATACTGTAATTTTTTTATTATTTTTATTACATCAGCTAAGGATAGACACTTATAACAAGATAACAGTATTGTGGATATAGGTTTTGTTTTATATTTATTTTACAACAAGTATACATTTGTTAATAAATAGTAATTTTATATTATGTTTATAAAAATATTGAACTCTTCTACTTAATCGTGAGATAAACTTGTACTGCACAGTTTGCAGAACAAAAGATAAAAATTATAAAATGTTTATATAATTCTATGACCAGGGGGCCTATGCTCGAACAGCACTCGTATACGAAATATTAAATTTTCTGTCGAAACTCGCACGATTTTAAAAAACGGTAAGCTCGAACCATACGAGAGCAGTCGTATACGTCCAGACCGTGCGAGTTGGTACTCTCTCGGTAGGCACCGTTCACCTTCACAACTCGTATACGTCGAGTGTAATAAGCAGACAACATAGCCGCCATGGCAAATGCCACCTCCTTGAAATATAGAGAGTTTGACGGCACACGTGGAATATAAGAATTAAGTATCTGCGCGAAACACAATAAAACAGCAGTACAAAATTACTGAGACTTAAAACTACTAATAAAGTGTGACTAAAATGAAAGTTTTTACAACTTACGTAGTACTTAATAATAACCTCACTTGCATGTGGTGTAATAGGCGAGTGGTGCCGACCCCCCGTGGCTCAGTTGTTTGAGCGGCCGGCTTTGGTGCGGTGGTGCGATGGTGCGGGGGGGGGGAGTTCTGGGTTCGACTCCCAGGTCTGGCTGGGCGTTAATTTGTGTTTGTCCATTGGGTCTCAAAAATTGTCACTATACAAATTGTCTTACGAAACGTACTGGGGTCACTCGAATGAAGTCACATTAAAGGGGGGAGTGTTTGGTGCAGTGTTGATGCGGAAGCTTCCGTTGCACCAAACATTTTGTAAAAAAGCGAACTTTTTAGCTGCCGTGAGTTCAAAACTTGGTCAAAGCAAGTCAAATTGTTTTACATAGTTAGAAAAATTCTTTTTGTCTTCTAGATGATGAAAATTTGCTTTAAACGAAAAATGTACACGAAATATAAGCGTTGAGACAATTATTGATTTAACTTTTGTTATAAGTCCTGTGATGATTATAGCAACAACTATAGGTCTGCATACTGTTGAAGATTATTAAATGTTAATGCTGCTACCATTAGAAGAAGTAGAATACGAATAAATATGCTATGTTAAAGTAGAGAGCAATAAAAGTGTATTCGATTTAGGGTCTACTAGGTATACAGTTCAATGAATTTTTTATTTCCTCAAATGTTGCGGAAGCTATGCGTAGTATTTGCTCTTGTCTTTCTCCCAGGCATGTACTTCCTGCCAGTTTGTAGTAAACATAGTATATTATGTTTCTGTTATTACTTATCGAAATTTATATCATAGGCATTTTTGTGCGACGAGCATGCAATGTGTGCAAAACAGAAATAGTTGGAAATTTACTTCCCTTTGACAGGCTGCGGGAAGTATACTTCCCACAAAAAATGTGTATTTAAAATGTTCACGGTAAGTATGCTTACCACTTTTTGGTTGATGTATTTTGGGTACAGAAGCACATTATAGTTTATGATCGCAATGAACTGTGTGCTGACGATCGAAAAAAATGGTTTTTGTTTTTGATAAGAGAGATATATCATCAAAAA
>PNEQ01080124.1:0-11679 GCA_003012365.1 Medauroidea extradentata | reverse complement strand
TTAGGTTATGTTAGGTTAGGTTATGTTAGGTTAGATTTTGTTAGGTTAGATTATGTTAGGTTTGGTTATGTTAGGTTAGGTTAGTTTACGATAGGTTAGTTAGGTTAGGTTAGGTGAGTTTAGTTTAGGTTATGGTAGGTTGTATTAGGTTAGGTTAGTTTAGGTTAGGTTAGGTTAGGTTAGGTTAGGTTAGGTTAGGATATGTTAGTTTAGGTTAAGTTAGAGTAGTTTATGTTAGGGTAAATGAGGTCGTATCGTGCTGTGTCTTGACGTGTCGTGTCGTGTCGTACCGATCCTTGTCGTGTTGTGTGGTGTCGTTTCGTGTCATGCCGTGCCTTGCCATTACGTTTCGTATCGTGTTGTATCGTGTAGTGCCGTTTTGTGTCGTTTAATGTCGTGTCGTGTCGTGTCAGATCGTGTCAGGACAGTTTAGGTCCGTTTAGGTCCGTTTAGTTTAATTTAGGTTAGGTTAGGTTAGATTCGCTTATGTTAGGTTAGGTTAGGTCGTGTCGTGTTGTTTCGTGTCGTGTCATGAAGTGTCATGTTGTTTCTTGTCATGTCGTGTCATGTCAGGTCATGTAAGGTCAGGTCATTTCAGGACAATTTAGGTCAGGTAATGTAAGGTCAGTTTAGGTCAGGTCATGTCAGGTCAGTTTAGGTCAGTTTAGATCAGTTTAGTTTATGTTTGCTTAGGTTACTTTAGGTAAGGTTAGGTAAGGTTAGTGTAGGTTAGTTTAGATTAGGTTAGGATAGGTTAGGTTAGTTTATGTTAGGTTAGGTTATGTTAGGTTAGGTTAGTATAGGATATGTTAGGTGAGTTATGTTAGGTTAGGTGAGTTTAGTTTAGTTTAGGTTATGGTAGGTAATGTTAAGGTTAAGTTATGTTATGTTAGTTTAGGTTAGGTTAGATTATGCCAGACTAGGTAAGGTAAGGTTATGTTAGGTTAGGTTAGTTTAGGTTAGGTGTAATCGTGTCGTGTCAAGTCGTGTCAGGACAATTTTTGTCAGTTTAGGTCATTTTAGGTTAATTTGGGTTAGGTAAGTTTAGGTTATATTATGTTAGGTTAGGTTATGTTAGGTTAGGATAATTTAGATAATGTTAGGTTAGGTTAGTTTAGGCTAGGTTAATTTAGATTAGGATAGTTTAGTTTGGTTTAAGTTAGTGTATGAGGTTCAGGTTAGGTTAGGTAAGGTTATGTTAGGATAGTTTAGTTTTGGTTTGGTTTGGTTAGGGTAGGTTAGGTTAGGTAAGTTAAGTTAAGTTTAGGTTAAGTTATGTTATGTTTGGTTAGGTTATGTTATGTTAGGTTAGGTTATATAAGGTTATGTTAAGTTAGGTTAGGTTATGCTATGTTTTGTTAGGTCAGGTTAGGTTATGTTATGTTAGGTAAGGTTAGGTTATGTTTATTTAATTTAGTTTATGATAGGTTTGGTTAGATTCGTTTATGTTAGGTTAGGTTAGGGTAGATGATTTTAGTTAAGGTTATGGTAGGTTTGGTTCAGGTTAGGTTAGGTTATGTTAGGTCAGGTAAAATTTGATTAGGTTAGTTAAGGTTATGATAGTTTAGGTTAGGTTATGTTAAGTTAGGTTAGTTTATGTTATGTTATGTTAGGTTAGGTTAAGTTAGGATAGTTTAGGTTTGGTCGAATCGTGACTTGTCTTGTCATGTCGTGTCGTATCGAGTCGTGTCGTGTTGTGTCGTTTCGTGTTGTGCTGTGCCTTGCCATGGATTGTCGTGATGTGTTGTGTCGTGTCGTGTTATGTCGTGTCGTGTCGTGTCGTGTTAGGACAGTTTAGGACAGTTTATGTCAGCTTAGGTCAGTTTATGTTAATTTAGGTTAGGTTAGGTTTGGTCGTGTCGTGTCGTGTCGTTTCTAGTAATGTCGTGTAGTTTCGTGTCATGTCGTGTCATGTCTTGTCACGTCAGGTCATGTCAGGTCAGGTCATGTCAGGGTTATTTACGTCAGGTCATGTCATGTGTGTTTAGGTCAGTTTAGATTAGTTTAGTTTAGGGTAGGTTAGGTTAGGTACGGTTAAGTTAGGTCTAAATGTGTCGTATCTTGTCTTGTCGTGCCGTGCCGTGCCCTGCCATGCAGTTCCGTGTCGTGTCGTGTCATGTTGTGTCAGGACAGTTTAGGTCACTTTAGATCATTTTTGATTATTTTGGGTTAGGTTATGTTAGGTTAGTTTTGGAAAGGGTAGGTTAGGTTACGTAAGGTAAGGTTAGGTTAGTTTTGGTTAGGTTAGGTTAGATTATGTTAGGTTAGGTCGTGTAGTGTCGTGTCGTATCATGTAATGTAGTGTCATGTCGTGTCAAGTCAGGTCATGTCAGGTCAGGTCAGGTCATGTCAGGAAAGTTAGGTCAGGTTATATAAGGTCAGTTTAGGTCAGTATAATTTAGGTTATGTTAGTTTAGGTTTGGTTAGGTTAGGTTAGGTAAGGTTAGGTTAGTGTATGTTAGTTTAGGTTAGGTTAGGATAGGTTAGGTTAGGTTAGGTTAAGTTAGGTTAAGTTAGGTTAGTTTGGGTTAGGTTGGTTAATGTTAGTTGAGGTTAGTTTAGTTTTGTTTATGTTAGGGTAGGTTAGGTTCATGTTAGTTTAGGTTAGGTTATGTTAGTTTAGGTTAGGTTATGTTAGGTTAGGTTAATTTGGTTTTGGTTAGCAAAGGTTATGTTATGTTATATTACTTTAGGTTAGGTTATGTTACGTTAGGTTACATTTGAGTCGTGTCGTGTCGTTTCGTGTTGTGCTGTGCCTTGCTTTATCAAGTCGTGTCGTGTTGTGTCGTGTCGTGTTATGTCGTGTCATGTCTTGTAAGGACAATTTAGTTCATTTTAGGTCAGTTTAGGTTAGTTTGGTTTTATTTAGTTTAGGTTAGGTTTGGTCGTGTCGTATCGTGTCGTGTCGTGTTCTGTCGGGTCGTGTAGTGTCGTGTCCTTTCGTGTTATGTCGTGGCATGTCTGGTCATGTCAGGACAGGTCATTTCAGGTCAATTTAGGTCAGGTCATGTCATGTCTGTTTAGGTCAGTTTAGATCAGTTTAGTTTAGGGTTGGTTAGGTTAGGTTGGGTTTCGTCTAATCGTGTCGTGTCGTGCTGTGCCGTGCGTGCCATGCCATTCCTTGTGGTGTCGTGTCCGGTCGTATTAGGACAGTTTAGGTCAGTTTGTGTCAGTAACTGTTTATTTAGGTTAAGTAAGATTAGGTTGGTTCGTTTCGTACCGTGTCATATCGTGTCGCGTCGAATCGTGTCGTGTAGTGTCCTGTCATTTAGTGTCATGTCGTGTCACGTCGTGTCATGTCTGGTTATGTTAGGTCACGTCATGTCAGGTCAATTTTGGGCCGGTCATGTCAAGTCAGTTTAGGTCAGTTTTGGTTTAGGTGCTGATTAGGTTAGTTTAGGTAAGGGTTAGATTAGGTTAGGTTAGGTACGTTCGTATTGTGTAGTGTCTTGTCGTGTCGTGTTGTGTCATATCGAGTCGTGTCGTGTCGTTTCGTGTCGTGCAGTGCCGTGTCGTGTCTTGTCGAGTCGTGTCGTGACGTTTAATGTCGTGTCGGGTCATATCAGGTCAGTTTAGGTCAGTTTAGTTCAGTTTAGTTTAGATTAGGTTAGGTTACTTTAGTTTAGGTTAAGTTAAGTTAGGTTAGGTTATGTATGTTAGGTTAGGTTAGGTTATGCATGTTCGGTTAGGTTAGGTGTGGTTAGGTTAGGTTAAGTTTTGTTAGGTAAGGTTTCGTTAGGTCGTATTCTGTCGTGTATTGTCGTGTTGTGTCATATCGAGTCGTGTCGTGTCGTTTCGTGTCGTGCAGTGCCGTGTCGTGTCTTGTCAAGTCGTGTCGTGTCGTTTAATGTCGTGTCGGGTCATGTCAGGTCAGTTTAGGTGAGTTTATGTCAGTTTATATTAGGTTAGGGTAGATTAGGTTAGGTTCGGTTATGTTAGTTTAATTTAGTTTAGGTTATATTAGGTTAGGTAAGGTTAGGTTAGTTTAGTATAGTTTAGGTTTGGTAAGGTCATGTTAGGTTAGTTTAGTTTAGGTTAAGGTAGGTTAGGTTCAGGTTAGGTTAGGTTATGTTAGGATAGGTTAGGATAGGGTAGTTTAGGTTAGGTTAGGGTAGATGATATTAGGTAGGTTAGGTTATGTTAGGATTGGTAAGTTTAGGTTAGGTTAGGGGAGTTAGGTTAGGTTAAGTTAGGTTAGGGTAGGTTAGTTTAGGTTATGGTAGGTTAGGTTCAGGTTACGTTAGGTTAGGTTAGTTTAGGTTAAGTTTGATTAGGTTAGAAAATGTTTTGATAGTTTAGGTTAGGTTATGTTACGTTAAGTTAGGTTAGGTTATGTTAAGTTAGGTTATGTTATCTTAAGTTATGATAGGTTAAGTTAGGTTAGGTCGTATCGTGACGTGTCGTGTCTTGTTGTGTCGTGTCGTATTGAATCATGTCGTGTCATTTCGTGTTGTGCCGTGCCGTGTCGTTTCGTGTCATTTCGTGTTGTGCTGTGCCTTGCTGTGTCGTGTCGTAATGTGTCGTGTCATGTCGTGTTAGATCGTGTTGTGTCAGATCGTGTCAGGACAGTTCAGGTCAGTTTAGGTCAGTTTAGTTCAGTATAGGTAAATTTAGGTTAGGTTAGGTTTGTTCGTGTCGTATCGTGTCGTGTCGTCTCGCATTCTGTCGGGTCGTGTAGTATCGTGTCCTTTAGTGTCATGTCGTGGCATGTCAGGTCATGTTAGGAC
Source organism: Medauroidea extradentata (assembly GCA_003012365.1). Classification (NCBI taxonomy): domain Eukaryota; kingdom Metazoa; phylum Arthropoda; class Insecta; order Phasmatodea; family Phasmatidae; genus Medauroidea; species Medauroidea extradentata. The sequence goes on along the minus strand of PNEQ01080124.1, from coordinate 6,952 downwards.
AGGTCATGTCAAGTCAATTTAGGTCAGGTCATGTCATTTTAGGTCAGTTTTGATCAGTTTAGTTTAGGTTTGGTTAGGTTAGGTTAGCACTAATCGTGTCGTGTCATGCCGTGCGTGCCATGCTGTTTCGTGTCGTATTAGGTCGTGTCAGGATAGTTTTGGTCAGTTTAGGATATTTTAGGTTATTTTGGGTAAGGTTAGGTTATGGTATGTTAGGTTAGGTTAAGTGATAATAAGTTTTGTTAGTTTAGGTTAGGTTAGGTTACATGAGTTTAGTTAAGTTTAGCTTAGTGTAGGATAGGTTTTAATTAAGGTTAGGTTATGTTAGATAAGGATAGGTTAGGAAAGTTTTGGTTAGGTTAGGATAAGTTAGGTTAGGTTAGTTTAGGTCGTATATTGTCGTGTCTTATCGTGTCGTGTCGTATCGTGTCGTGGCCTGTCGTGTCGTTTCATGTCGTGGCTAGCCATGCCACGTCCTGTCGTGTTGTTTCGTGTCGTGTCGTTTCGTGTTGATTCGTATCGTGTCATGTCGTGTCATGTCGTGTCGGGTCATTTCAGGTCAGTTTAGGTCAGTTTATTTTAGGGTATGTTATAAAATAGGTTAGGTTAGGATACATAACGTTATGTTAGTTTAGGTTAGGTTAGGGTAGGATAACTTGGGTTAGGTTAGGTTATGTTAGGTTAAGTTAAGTTAGGTAAGGTAAGGGTAGGTTAGGTAAGGTTAGGTTTTGTTATGTTAGGATAGGTTCGGTTTGGTTAGGTTAGGTTATGTTAGGTTATGTTAGGTTAGGAAAAGTTAGGTAAGGTTATGTTATGTTAGGTTAGGTTAGGTTAGTTTAATTTATATTAGTTTATATTAGGTTAGGTTCGGTTATTTTTTGTTAGTTTAGTTTAGGTTAGGGCAGGTTAAGTTCAGGTTAGGTTAAGTTATGTTAGGTTATGTTGGGATAGATTAGGTTAGGTTCTGTTAGGTTAGGTTAGGTCGTGTCGTGTATTTTGTGACGTTGCATGTCATTTTTTGTCTTGTCGTGTCATGTCAGGCCATGCCCGGTCATGTCATGCCATGTGAGTTTAGGTCAGGTCATGTCAGGTCAGTTTCGGTTAGTTTAGTTCAGTTTAGTTTAGGTTAGGTTAGGATAGGTTATGTTAGGTTAGGTTAGGCTAGGTTAGGTTACGTTAGGTTAGGTTATGTTAGGTTAGGTTAGGTGAGGTTAGATTAGGTAAGGTTAGTTAAGTCTAAAATAAGTTAGGGTAGATTATGTTACGTTATGTTATGTTAGGTTAGTTATATTAGGTTATGTTAGGTTATGTTAGGTAAGATTAGGATAGGTTAGTTTAATATAGTTAAGATTAGTTTAGTTTAGGTTAGGTATGGTTAGGTTAGGTTAGGATATGTTAGGGTTTTTTATGTTATGTTAGTTTATGTTAGGTTAGGTGATGTTCGGTTAGTTTAGGTAATATTAGGTTAGGTTAGTTTAATTTAGTTTAGGTTTGTTTAGATTAGGTTAGGTAAGGTTAGGTTAGGTAAGGTTATGTTATTTTAGTTTTTATTAGGTTAGGTCGTGTCATGTATTGTCGTGTCGTTTCGTTTCATTTCGTGTCATGTCGTATCATGTCAGGTCAAGTCAGGTCAAGTAAGGTCAGTTTAGGTCAGGTCATGTCAGGTCAGTTTAGGTCAGTTTAGTTTAAGTTAGGTTAGTTTAGGTTCGGTTAGGTTAGGTAAGGAAAAGGTAAGTTAGGTTGTCATGTTAGATTAGGTTAGGTTATGTAAGCTAAGGTAGGTTACGTTCGTTTAATATAGTTTAGGTTAAGTTAGGTTAGATAAGGTTAGGTTAGGTTATTTTAGGTTAGAATATGTTAGTTTATGTTAGGTTAGATTGGGTTAGTTTATGGTAGGTGAGTTTAGTTTACGTTATGGTAGGTTTGGTTCAGGTTAGGTTAGGTTATGTTAGGTCAGGTAAAGTTAGATTAGGTTAGGTAAGGTTATGATAGGTTAGGTTAGGTTATGTTAAGTTAGGTTAGGTTATGTTATGTTAGGTTAGGTTAAGTTAGGTTAGTTTAGGTTAGGTCGAATCGTGACGTGTCTTGTCATGTCATGTCGTATCGAGTCGTGTCATGTTGTGTCGTATCGTGTTATGCCGTGACTTGCCGTTTTGTCGTATTGTGTTGTGTTGTGTCGTGTCAGGTCATGTTAGGACAGTTTAGGTCAGTTTAGGTAAGTTTATTGTTATTTAGGTAAGGTTAGGTTTGGTCGTGTCGTATCTTGTCTTATCGTTTCTAGTAATGTCGTGTCGTTTCGTGTGATGTCGTGTCATGTCTTGTCATGTCAGGTCATGTCAGGTCAGGTCATGTCAGGTCAATTTAGGTCAGGTCATTTCAGGTCAGTTTAGGTCAGTATAGTTTAGGTTAGGTTAGTTTATGTTTGGTTAGATTAGGTTAGGTAAGGTAAGGTAAGGTAATGTTAGGTTAGGTTAGTTTAGGTTAGGATAGGTTAGGTTAAGTTAAGTTAGGTTTAGTTAGGTTAGGTTAGTTTGGGTAATGTTAGGTTAGGTAAGTTTAGTTTTCTTTATGTTTGTGTAGGTTAGGTTCAGGTTAGTTTAGGTTAAGGTAAGGTTATGTTAGTTTAGGTTAGGTTATGTTAGGTTAGGTTGGTTTTGGTTAGCAAAGGTTATGTTATGTTACATTAGGTTAGATTAGGTTATGTTAGGTTAGGTTAGGTTATGTAAGGATAAGTAAGTTTAGGTTAGGTTAGATCGTATCGTTTCGTGTCTGGTCGTGTCGTGTAGTGTCGTATCGTGTTGTGTCTTATCGAGTCGTGTCGTGTCGTGTCATTTCATGTTGTGCTGTGCCTTGCAGTGTCAAGTCGTGTCGTTTAGTGTCGTGTCGTGTTATGTCGTGTCGTGTTATTTCGTGTCGTGTCAGGTCTTGTCAGGACAGTTTAGGTCAGTTTAGGTCAGTTAAGTTCAGTTTAAGTTAATTTAGGTTAGGCTTGGTCGTGTCGTATTGTGTTGTTTTGTCTCGCATTCTGTCGGGTCGTGTAGTGTCGTGACCTTTCGTGTCGTTTCGTGTCATTTCGTGGCATGTCAGGTCATGTCAGGAAAGGTCATTTCAGGTCAATTTAGGTCAGGTCATGTCATGTCTGTTTAGGTCAGTTTAGATCAGTTTAGTTTAGGGTTGGTTAAGTTAGGTTTGGTCTAATCGTGTCGTGTAGTGCTGTGCCGTGCCGTGCCATGCCATTCCATGTGGTGTCGTGTGAGTTCGTATCAGGATAGTTTAGGTCAGTTTAGGTCAGTTACGGTTTATTTAGGTTATGTTAGATTAGGTTGGTTCGTGTTGTATCGTGTCATATCGTGTCACGTCGTGTCATGTCTGGTTATGTCAGGTCACGTCATGTCAGGTAAATTTTGGTCATGTCATGTCAAGTCAGTTTAGGTCAGTTTAGGTCAGTTTTGGTTTAGGTGCGGATAAGGTTTATATAAGGTAAGGGTTAGATTAGGTTATGTTAGCTATGTTCGTATCGTGTAGTGTCTTGTCGTGTCGTGTTGTGTCATATAGAGTCATGTCGTCCCGGTCGTGTTGTGCAGTGCCGTGTCGTGTCTTGTCGAGTCGTGTCGTTTCATGTCGTGTCGGTTCATATCAGGACAGTTTAGGTCAGTTTAGTTCAGTTTAGTTTAGTTTAGGTTAGGTTAGTTTAGGTTAGGTTAGTTTAGTTTAGGTTAAGTTAGGTTAGGTTATGTATGTTAGGTTAGGTTATGTATTTTAGGTTAGGTTAGGTTTAATTAGGTTAGGTTAAGCTATGTTAGGTAAGGTTACGTTAGGTCGTATCGTGTCGTGTATAGTCGTGTAGTGTCGTATCGAGTCGTGTCGTGTCGTGTCTTTTCGTGTCGTGCCATACCTTGCCATGTCATTTCGTGTCATGTCGTGTCGGGTCATGTCAGGTCAGTTTAGGTGAGTTTATGTCAGTCTATATTAGGTTAGGTTAGGTAAGGTTATGTTAGTTGTATTTAGTTTTGGTTATATTAGGTTTGGTAAGGTTAGGTTAGTTTAGTTTAGGTTAGGTTTGGTAAGGTCATGTTAGGTAGTTTAGTTAAGTTTAGGTTAGGGTAGGTAAGGTTCAAATTAGGTTAGGTTATGTTAGGTTAGGTTAGGATAGTGTAGTTTAGGTTAGGTTAGGTTAGGTAAGGTTAAATTAAATTATGTTAGGTTTGGTTAGGGTAGGTTAGGTTAGGTAAGATAAGGTTAGGTTAGATTAGGATAGGTAAGATTAGGTTAGTTTAGTTTATTTTATGTTAGGGAAGGTAAGGTTCAGTTAATGTTAGGTTATTTTAGGATAGGTTTAGTTATGTTAGGTTAGGTTATGTTAGGTTAGGTTGCGTTAGGTTATGTTAGGTTAGGTAAGGTTATGTTAGTTTATGTTAAGTTTGATTTATTTAAGTTAGGGTAGGTGAGGTCGTATCGTGTCGTGTCTTGACATTTCGGGTCGTGTCGTATCGATCCGTGTCGTGTGGTTTCGTTTCTTGTCATGCCGTGCAGTTCCTTGCCATGTCGTGTCGTATCGTGTTGTGTAGTATCGTGCGATTTTGTGTAGATTCATGTCTTGTCGTTTGTGTCAGTTCGTGTCAGGACAGTTTAGATCAGTTTAGTTCAGTTTAGTTTAGGTTAGGTTAAGTTAGGTTAGGTTAAGTTAGGTTAGGTTAAGTTAGGTTAGGGTAGGTTAGTTTAGGTTAGGTTAGGATAGGTAAGGTTAGGTTAGGATAGGTTTGGTTAAATTAGGTTAAGTTATGTTAGGTAAGGGTAGGTAATGTTATGTTAAGTTAGTTTAGTTTAGGTTAAGTAAGGTTATGTTAGGTTAGGGTAGGTTAGGTTTTGTAATTTAAGGTTAGGATAGGAGAGGTAAGGTTGTGTTAGAATAAGTTAGGTTAGGTTAGGTCGTATCGTTTCGTGTCTTGTCGTTTTGTTTTGTAACGAATCGTGTCGTGTCGTTTCGTATCGTGCTTTGCCATGTCGTGTTGTGTCGTGTCATTTCAGGTCATGTCAGGTCAGGTCATGTCAGGTCAGTTTATTTAAGGTCATGTCAGTTCAATTTAGGTCAGTTTAGGTCAGTTTAGTTCAGTTTAGGTTAATTTAGGTTAGGTTTGGTTTGGTCGTTTCATATCATGTCGTGTCGTCTCGCATTCTGTCGGGTCGTGTATTATCGTGTCCTTTTGTGTCATGTCGTGGCATGTCAGGTCATGTTAGAACAGGTCATGTCAAGTCAATTTAGGTCAGGTCATGTCATTTTAGGTCAGTTTTGATCAGTTTAGTTTAGGTTTGGTTAGGTTAGGTTAGCACTAATCGTGTCGTGCCGTGCGTGCCATGCTGTTTCGTGTCGTGTCGTGTTAGGTCGTGTCAGGATAGTTTAGGTCATGTCAAGTCAATTTAGGTCAGGTCATGTCATTTTAGGTCAGTTTTGATCAGTTTAGTTTAGGTTTGGTTAGGTTAGCACTAATCGTGTCGTGCTGTGCGTGCGATGCTGTTTCGTGTCGTGTCGTGTTAGGTCGTGTCAGGATAGTTTAGGTCAGTTTAGGTCATTTTAGGTTATTTTGGATAAGGTTAGGTTATGGTATGTTAGGTTAGGTTAAGTGATAATAAGTTTGGTTAGTTTATGTTAGGTTAGGTTACATGAGTTTAGTTTAGTTTAGCTTAGTGTAGGATAGGTTTTAATTAAGGTTAGGTTATGTTAGGTAAGGTTAGGTTAGGAAAGTTTTGGTTAGGTTAGGATAAGTTAGGTTAGGTTAGTTTAGGTCGTATATGGTCGTGTCTTATCGTGTCGTGTCGTATCGTGTCGTGGCCTGTCGTGTCGTTTCGTATCGTGGCTAGCCATGCCACGTCCTGTCGTGTTGTTTCGTGCCGTGTCGTTTCGTGTAGATACGTTTCGTGTCATGTCGTGTCATGTCGTGTCGGATCATTTCAGGTCAGTTTAGGTCAGTTTATTTAAGGTATGTTATAAAATAGGTTAGGTTAGGATACGTAACGTATGTTAGTTTAGATTAGGTTAGGGTAGGATATCTTGGGTTAGGTTAGGTTATGTTAGGTTAAGTTAAGTTAGGTAAGGTAAGGGTAGGTTAGGTAAGGTTAGGTTTTGTTATGTTAAGATAGGTTCGGTTTGGTTAGGTTAAGTTATGTTAGGTTAGGTTAGGTTAGGTAAGGTTAGGTTAGGTAAGGTTATGTAATTCTAGTTTTTATTAGGTTAGGTCGTGTCGTGTATTGTCGTGTCGTTTCGTTTCATTTCGTGTCATGTCGTATCATGTCAGGTCAGGTCAGGTCATGTAAGGTCAGTTTAGGTCATGTCATGTCAGGTCAGTTTAGGTCAGTTTAGTTAGGTTAGTTTAGGTTCGGTTAGGTTAGGTAAGGAAAAGGTAAGTTATGTTGTTATGTTAGATTAGGTTAGGTTATATTAGGTTATGTAAGGTAAGGTAGGTTAGGTTCGTTTAATATAGTTTAGGTTAAGTTAGGTTAGGTAAGGTTAGGTTAGGTTAGGTTATTTTAGGTTAGAATATGTTAGTTTATGTTAGGTTAGATTAGGTTAGGTTATGGTAGGTGAGTTTAGTTTAGGTTATGGTAGGTTTGTTTCAGGTTAGGTTAGGTTAGGTTATGTTAAGTTAGTTTAGATTATGTTATGTTAGGTTAGGTTAAGTTAGGTTAGTTTAGGTTAGGTCGAATCGTGACGTGTCTTGTCATGTCATGTCGTATCGAGTCGTGTCGTGTTGTGTCGTTTCGTGTTATGCCGTGCCTTGCCGTTTTGTCGTATTGTGTTGTGTTGTGTCGTGTCAGGTCATGTTAGGACAGTTTAGGTCAGTTTAGGTCAGTTTATTGTTATTTAGGTAAGGTTAGGTTTGGTCGTGTCGTATCGTGTCTTATCGTTTCTAGTAATGTCGTGTCGTTTCGTGTCATGTCGTGTCATGTCTTGTCA
>PNEQ01080123.1:0-11679 GCA_003012365.1 Medauroidea extradentata | reverse complement strand
TTTTGGGTTTGACTCGTCACTTGTCCTTTTGCAACTATCATTTGCACATGCTCTTCTGCCACAGCTTTCCGTTCAAGAAATTTAATAAGCTGTGTGTATGTTGGTATGTCATTCTCATTTGCCAACTCAAAAGCCTGCCTCAGGCGTGAATCTAGCTTTTCCAATAAGATGTTAAGAAGCAGAAAATCCCAGTCATCCATTGGGAATTTGTATGCTTTCAATGCATTCAAGTTTTCTTGCACCCCTGCTATGAACTTTGTAAGTGCCCCTTCCTTACGACTGTCCACAGCTGGAAGATGCAAAATCCTTTGCACATGAACTGTGGCACTGATTCGCAGGTTCTTAAATTTACTGTCCAAAATTCCCCACATCACACTATAGTTCTTGTCTGTGACTGGTATATTACTTACCAGCTCCCGAGCTTCACCCTTAAGGCACCCTAGTAGATAATGTATTTTTTGCATATTGGTTAACTGCGGGGCCTCACCAACCATGGAATTAAATAACTCGGCGAACCCAGTCCAGTTCACTCCATTCCTGCTAAAAGTGGGCAACAGTAATGGTGGCAACACTGGAAGTTGATTAATGACAGATTTGCTTGATGCCGCATTTTCACTCCCGTTTTTCGCAGCCTCCTCTGCCTTTTTTACCTTATTTCTATTGTAAAACTTGCGTAATTCGCGAAACACCACTTCGTAGGACGCGAACTGTTGTTTTACTTCCTCGACGTCAACAGTTCCCTCTTCAGGTGGCTTGGCGCACATTGCAAAGAAGTTGGCCATTACTTCATTCCGTTTACCCATTACCTCTTCAAAAAGTAGTTCAAATACTTCTAACTTTGATTTATCTTCACCGGAGTCTTCAAATAATTCCTGTGCTTCATCTGCTTGCACCAAATGAAAGTTGAAAATTACGTATTGCAAATCCAGCGTAGCTGTAGCCATCTTGTATGTTTACAGACCGGGACGCAGTTTTTAGGACCTTTGATACACTTTACTAAGTATTCAGCAAGTTGCGACACATTTGCTATTTCGGGTTTCCACCAGTTCCCGTGGTAACACGCGCGAAATATATACAACGGTCGCGTTTCCCGATTGACTACAACCATAAACTGGGGCGTGTATTGCCGTACGACTTTTCGGAACCGAACACACGTTTACGAACCGTAACAAGCCGTATTTTACCGCAGTCAGTGTTCTCTCCACTCAGGGCGTTACATGCCACGCATGTCAACGCTTACTTCCACGAAAATCCTGCCCGGAGGACAAAAAATTGTTGCTGATTTAGTAAATACATCTTACTCCCGACGCCATGTTGATGCCACTGCCTTTTGTTTTTATGATGGCAGACTTCCAGGAATGCACCCATCAGCTCAATACAAAAACGTCACATGTACACAGGAAGTGGAAACACTATCCAGGGGGGCGATTAAATATCGCTTTTGAGAGGTGCAGCGCAAAATTTGCACTTGCGCTGCGTTGCTTTGGTATTAAATATAAAAATACGCAGGTGCAAGTGGTCACGTGATGGCGCAAAGTGCCTGAAAATCTGCGGCTAGCAAATGGCTCGACGCAAGTATATCTGCGCCCTTCGCGCATCCGCATTGGATAATTTTCGGGTGTGTGAAAGTGAATTAGCATAAAAGTTGGATATCTTTATCTGTATCCAGTGTTCTATGAACATTAATTATTTACGTTTTCGTGTACACATTTCAGCTTTTAATAGTTACGAAGTACAGAAGAAATACGAAACTGAAATGTTTTTTACTAAAGAAGCAATTAAAAATTGGCAACGATTTATCTTTTCCCCGGAATATATTTTAAGGGTATTTTTCCGTGGCACACGACGAGAAAATAGAGTTGTGTTTGTGACGAGGTAATGTGTACCGTTAAAAATTTTGCTTAAAACTTTTATGCAAATGATATTGTAAATAAATAGCGAATATGTTTTGCAAGTACCTGTTTGGCTAATTGCTTAGAACAGTGACATGACCTCTCTATTTTCCTTGCTTTGATGGGGTGTTTCAACATCACATCTTTCTTGCCAACTTGTTTCCACATACGTGCTTAATGTTTAAGAGTGATTCTGTTGGGATTCTCTTTATTTTATAAAACGGGAGGGCTATCATTTTAGTTTTAAGTCTTTCGTGAGACTTTCTGTCTTCACACATCACACCCTATCTCGGTGAACATTAAACTTACAATAATCAAGACCTAATTAAATTTATTGCAGAATAGTTGTACGAACTCCACTCGTATTCACTACACATTAGCAATAAATTATTTAGAATTAATCAACGTAACTTATCACGATTTACGACTCACTGAAAGACGAATGCCACATAATAGCCCATTAGGTAGTAGGCCTACACTCACAAATACCATGCCACACAAGTTAAAATAACTTACGTGAATTTCAAAACTAGTCCACTCAAATAATATCAGTACAAATATAAAATGTATACATAGTTTTTGCTCTAATCGTGTCACACGTCTATCACTTTAGGCACTTTATTTTCCGTTAGCAACATGAAGTATGTAAAAGCTGGTTACAGACGAAAACCACTATAACGTGTTCCAATTGTGTTTAAAAAATGCTGCTCTCCATAAATAAAGCACTTAATTATTCACGAACACAAAAATGAACACACGCATCCACTACACTGAAAGAACCACGACATTATGGAAATTTACTTTCACACTTCAAAACACAACTACGACACTTGTAATGAAAACTTTGTAACACTTTTCCTTCATAATTTGATATGAACCTATACTTCTTACATCCTTGTTTAATCACGAGAAGGCTACAATATTTGAGGTTACAAAAAATTTAACCAAAACATTACTTTTAGCGCGAGAAATGTTCACTGCTACATTGAAGCTATACCTGCATGTAAGCACGCGGGTGTGCAGACAGCTTTTGCCGTTCATGTGGCAGTGAGAATGATGGTACAAATTTTCTGATTGGCTTGTGTAAAAAGGAGAGGGGAGGCAGTTGCGCCGAGCCAAAATAGGCTCCGGCCCTTGCGTATTGCGTATTCGAGTATATTTAATTCCAACTACGACCCGAGGTGCAGGTGCACAGCAAATTTCCTTGCGTTGCGCTGCGTCGGTGCAAAACGCAAGTGGTGATATTTAATCGGCCCCCAGAACAACAATATTAAATAATTTTCTTACATGTTCCATCATTTGCTGTACTGACTTGCAACTCTCTTTCTTTATTATCTGTTAATTAAATCTAACTTCAAACAAGCATTTGAACCTAGTAGTGGTTCTACAGACACCACATTAATATCATTATCAACAACAACAAAATTGAGTAATTCAGGTTTGCCCAGCTTCAGAGAACATGGAACAGTAACAGTGCCAAGTGAATGAATTTTAGAACCATCAAAATCTTCTAACATAAACTTTACTTGGCACTAACTTAACTGGTGACACTAGAATTTCCACTATACTCACTGGCAAAATATTAGCCTCAGCACCCGTGTCCAGCTTCATAGTTACCCACTGCTGTTGACACTTAACTGCCTTTACCCACTTATTGGCCTTATTCATGGAACTCGCTGATTCTATCACAAACACTCCTTCCATCTCCACATCAGCAAGCCCAATCTGTTCAGTTGTTTTCACATGTTGAACTTTCCTAGTGACATACCCGTAGGCTCCAGCAAAATGGTTAGGTTTGTTGCACTTGAAACACTGCTTCCCAAATGCAGGATACTTAAACTTAGCATGATATAGATTACACTGGTTAAACGCTACCCGCAGTGCACTTTGCTCCAAACTAGACACATTATCGTCAGACTTGTTTTGCCACTGTTGTGAGGAAGTGGCCCTAAACGAGGCTGCTTCCCAATCTGCTTGCTTCTTGCCGACAGACCAGGAAGAAACCGCCATCACAGGAACTGCAGAAAAAGCATTGTTCGTTCTGGAAATTATTTCAATCTGACTATTACCCAACTCAACAGCTCTACAAATCTCCACCGCCCACTATAAATCGAGGTTAGTTTATCGCAGAAGATGATCCTGTACCATTGTATTATTAACATCAAGGATTATCCTGTACTGTAAAATACTGTCCTGCACAGCACCATATTCACATGACTTGACCAACCTTTTCAACTCAGTCAGAAAACCATGAAATGATTCACTTGAGCCTTGAATGCATGAGTAAAAAGAAACTTCTCAACGTCAAGATTAGTTTTAGCACACAAATGGGTTTCAAACGATTTAAAACCTAAAGCAAAATAGTTATGTTGGTCACTAGACAACTGAAATGTGTTAAATGGCTGCAGTGCTTCCTCACCAACAACATTTAGAAGAATAGCTACTTCCTGTTAAGAGGAACTGGTATCAAGCTTAGCTGTAACCCGAAACGTCTCAAATTGCGATTTAAAACATAACCAATTTTTACATAAATTACCACTCAACCTCAGTACCGACGGCGGCTTGAAAAATGACTCCATTAGAACAACTGAGGCCCACTAACAGGACCCAGCAGTAAGAGAAATGCAAGTACGAAGACCAAACGACTGCGCCATGTAGTATTATGAACATTAATTAAATAATCTGCTCATGTACAAATCCCAGAACACAGACTGGCACTGCCGACCACTTCCACATTATATATCACAGCCAGGGTTACCAACCCAACTCATTACAACATTAACACATACAGGGTTACCAACACTCATATTCACAATAATACCGACTCTGGTAAGACGATCTCTCTTTCGCATAGTTATTCGTAATGTTTAAAAATAAGGTTATGGTGGTAGAGAAATGCTTCCTAAATTTATATATATTCCGAATTTTTCTGTTATTGGCACTTTCATTTATCATATTATTCCTTAAAATTTTTTTGTATGTTTTGTATGCCGAAAATGATCTTACAGTTCATTGTAGGTCGTGTGGTTTTGAAATTCGCAAATCGTCCAGCACGTTGAAAGTGGAGCAGGAAATGTGTGTGGAAGAGCTACAGACATCATCTGTGGAAATAGAAAATGCTTGCATGTGAGTGTAGAAAGCCTACAAGTAATGTCTATATCATGTATTTTGGTTGGAAGAGGCACACACCTTGTAGGGGTTCAACGTACAAATGGTTACTATAATCTTCTCTTAGGTTTGAACGATTCTTTTGTTAATGCAGTAGCTCTCGGGTGGCAACTATAGAATTGGTAGTATGCTTGTCAGCCAGCTCAAGTATTGCCCATATTTTGGTGATTAATTTAAGTTTGCATTTTCTTGGCTTGTGGGTGTGAGCCGCGTCTGAAGATTGTCTTGCGGGCTCACACCCACAAGCCAAGAAAATGCAGACAACGGCCGCGAAAGCCTGCGATCTATTTTATTAATTTAAGTTGTTTGTCATTACACCTTGTGACGAGTTACTGTGAAAAATGTTTACAAAATACCAAGTTTGGACCTTTAGTGGCCAAGGGGTGCAAGACCAATGCTTATGGTATAAGTTTTAGCATTACCAAATTGAACAGTGCCATATCGCAGCCCATAACATGCAATGTCCTATTAGGGGCGTAACCATGATTTCTGTTCGGTGGTGGGGGGACACCAACTTGATAATTTTTATAAAACAATAAGTGGACACCAATAACAAGTCATGAAGAAGGAGGGGTGGTTCTGTTTCAATGAGCAAAATGATGCAATTTAAGCAGATATTGTACCTAAACTGTGAATATAACACTGGTAATTTTATATTCGAGCAGGTTATTTTCATTTGGGGGGCGGGGATATTTCCCTATATCCTCCCTCTGGCTACGCTCCTGTTTCCTATACCAATGTTTTTGTTTGAAAAAAAAAATTGTTTCCGCACTCCCGATAAAGTACACAATTCCCTATCTTCACCAGCAATACGTCAGCGTTCAGTTTGGTATGTAACAAAAGAGCAGCATAACAATCAAGTTTTTCTGTAACGTCTTTGTTTGTGGCTCCTCACGAAATGTGTTGTCATATAATGTAGTACAACATGGAGCCGAGTGCATCATGTATTATAATGTACACAATTATAGTTAAACACTCATAACAGGCATGTCCACAATAGAACAGTTTGTAATTCTGTCCCATTGCAAGACACAGTCAATGATATTATAATAGGTTTGTGTTATAAAATTAAACAATATATTTTAATAAGCTAAACGTGGCCTTCAAGATAAAAAACAAAGATATTAGTCCGAATATGTCAACATTAAAACATATAAACAAGCATGTCGATATATAAATACGCTACAATATGTACTTCGTGTGTCAACTTTAAATTCAAAGTAATATCAAATCGATGAAAGTTATACCATTTATGTAATTAAAGGGTATAAATAATATTTTTTTTAATTGCATAAAAAAAGAAATACAACTGCGCATTACAAACATAGCACCTAAAAAAAGGCTTAAAATTAATAGCTGTTCGATTCTAGCCAGGATCTCATCATTTGAGCATGCACAACAAGGTTGTATTCTAGTCACACACAGTATTTGCGACGAGATAAAAGTAATGAGATGTATGACTCTGTTTCAGGTTGTAACAGTGTGCACAGTATCAGGCCTTGCATGGTGGTCCACAAGTCTTTCTACAACAAGCTCTGACACGAGAAGAGTATGGCACTGTAGACAGTCTCTAAGGCTTTTGGTACAAGTAAAACACTAGAAGTATTGCAGTTTTTATTTATTTATTTTTTTTTACAGTTTCAGGCTGTTGCATAAGAACAATGAAACACTGTATGTAAAATTAAGATCATTATTTCTCATAAATGCTAATTAATGTCAAAACTTAAAAGACATTTTATTACAAGAGACAGTGCAATACTGTACATGTACACAATATTTCTTGACCATAATTATTTCTGTTTTTTTTTTGTGTGAATAAAATATATCATACAAAAACATAAAAGTGTAACATAGTATAATAATGATCGGAACCTTGCAATCTGCGCCTTCATTCTAAGTTTCGTCATCACCTAGCAACAGCTATTAAGCTTGAATCAAACTTGCCACGGCTAGGCTGCAAGCTTGCAGCAAGTTTGTTATGCTGAGCCATAAGCTTGAATCAAACTTGAATCAAGTTAACTAGTCTCCACACGACAAGCCTGCAGCCAGCTTGCCAGGAAAGCTTTATGCAAGGTTGCTGCAAGCTTGTAACAAGCTTGCCTCGTACAAAGCAGGATACAACTGTAACAAATAGGCTCAAGCTTACCAAACAGGGCTTGTAATGGCAAGCTTAAATCAAGTCAATTGAAAGCTTGCCGCAAGCTTACATGCTATCTGGGGTTTATAGTTTACGCGTATCCAGGCAATCCTGAAATCGAAAAGCCAATCAAAAAGCTTTCATTTTTCCGGACGAGCTGTACAGAAAAATGTTGGGTGCATCGTAATTTTTTTGTATTGCCATACATGAATAGGCAAAAATGTACACTGAATAATGGGTGTACTGAAAATTCTGGGTTATCTGCTCTGTATTATCGTTGGACATGTGAAGCCAGCTTTACACATAGCACTGTCCTGTAGTGTGGGTGCCACGAAACATGATGTGAGTTGGTTTTCAGCATTGATATCATGGGGTCTATTCATTACTTGTAAGGTAAACTTAACTTGAGATTTACGGCCAGTCACCTTAACATTTGCCATAAAATTTCACAGAGCTATTCACTAAGCACTTTACTCAACTTAATGTGAAGGTGAGCGACCCTAATGTAACAAATGTATACTAGGGTGGTGTGTATTCAAGATAGTAATTGTAAAGAGCTCAAGTTTAGTCATTAATAAACAAATGCCCGTAACAACACAATATATGCCCGCCCACTATCTTTTATTGACTTCTTCTTCTCTTATTTTGTCTCATGATTCATAGAGAAAACAGGTACTACTTACATATAACAAATGTTTAACTACAATTATACAATAAACATAGACATAATGCACTAAAAAATGTACCATTTTTTTCAACACATACAAACAAGAAACAGTCAGAATAAATACAAACAGTGCCACATGTAAACATATATAGATGTAATTAAATAATTGGTAATGGACTTATATTAGAAACTGGCTTAACAAGCTCCCCATTAGGAATTTTAAGGGTCACAACTCTGAAAACTCCATCTTCACAAGGATGGGTTTTCACGACACGGGCGATTTTCCATTTCAATGGAGGCAAGTTTGATTCCTTCACTAGAACAAGTGTGTTTTCCTCACCATTTGGAGTAACAGCATTCTGTTTAGTCCTTTGTTGGAGTGTATGGAGATATTCAGTGCTCCAGCGCTTCCACACACACTGCTTCAGTTAATTGATCATCTGCCACCGACCGAGGTGGTTCTCCACTAGGTGCGTAAGATCTTGTTCTGGTAAACCAATGAGAGGAGCACCTATCAGAAAGTGTCCCGGAGTGAGTTCATGGAATTCAGAGGGATCGGTAGACGAAGGACACAACAGTCTGGAGTTTAAAAGTGCTGAATTTTCACTGAAGAGTGTAGTTAACTTCTCAAAGGTAAGTACTTGTTCACCGATAAATGTTTTCAAATGCAACTTTACCGACTTGACCGCTGCTTCCCACAAACCTCCGAACTGTGATCCTGCTGGTGGATTGAAGTGCCACATTATGTTGAGCTCAGCTAACTGGGCATGTAAGGTTCGCCAAGCAGGTTCAGTAAACAGGGTTTGATGAACCTCTTTCAAGTGTCTGGCAGCACCAACAAAATTTGTGTCATTATCTGAAAACATTTCAGATGGGATTCCTCTTGTTGACACAAATCTTTTCAATGCAGCAACAAATGCATCTGTACATAGGGATGACACAACTTCTAAATGAACTGCCTTGCTTGACATGCGCCCAAACACACAGAGGTAACCTTTTGTGACAGGTACCTTGCGAACTTTACTAGGCTTTGTCAGAAAGGGCCCTGCAAAGTTAACACCAACATTCAGGAATGGTCGAACATGTGAAAACCTCAAACCAGGCCAGTTTTCCATGTGTGGTGTAGTTGGTTTAGCTGACAATTTTAAGTATTGCATGCAGCAATGGATGCAGTATCGAATCAAGTGCCTAGCACTCATTATCCAAAACGGTCTTTGGATGATAGACTGGGTAGCTTGTGGTCCAGCATGAAAATAAGTGATATGATAATAGTTAGTGATAAGGATTTAGAGGTGAGACTTTGCTGGGAGCAACATTGGATATTTTCTTTCCTCTGGCAGGCTAGAATTATTTAGTTTCCCACCCACCCTAACAACTCCACAAGGGTCCAGGAATGGCTGCAAATTTCTAACATTGTTCAGACACTCCCCACGCTTCTACAATTTGATCTCTTCAGAAAAATAATGGAGTTGTACAATTTTAAGCCAAAAGACCAACACAGCTCGAATCTCAACACAGTTCAACATCTTTAATTACAATAAGGTCGTGCACTAAGTACCCATGTTGTCACACGTTTCAATTTTGAGGGTGATGAAAATTTCTCCAATAGGTTAACAAACTCACTTTAATTTTCTTGAATAGCAAGAGCTTGATTGTGTACCCTCTTGCACTCAGATAGAACCTTCATGTTCCCTGTCATCACTTGTATTGGCCAATTTGTCTGAGAATCTGTCAGCCACTCTGGACCATGGAACCATAACATATTTTCAATTAAGTGCTCGGGAAAAACACCTCTGGATGCTAAGTCGGCTGGGTTACAGCCAGAAAAGACATGGTGCCATACACTCGGTGGTATGAGGGTCTGGATTTCAGCAACCCCGTTGTTTTGAATTTGTGAGGAGATGACTTTATCCATGAAAGCACAGTTGTAGAATCACACTACATATGTATAGTAAAGTTGAATGAGTTTTCTTCAAACAGGGTATTAAGATATTGCCATAGTCTTGCTAGAAGCAGAGCACCAGACAACTCAAGCCTGGGTATAGACAAAGTCTTAAGTGGTGCAACCTTTGACTTAGCCATTACCAACTGGCAAGCTGAGGTCATTCCAGACTGGAGAATGGCAGCGCAGAGTAGCTGAGCTCCATGATTTTATATGTCCCTGCCTCCCAATATACCCGCAATTAACCGACACCAACTTCAAAAATCGGAAGTTCTGAGTGTTGTCGTTATTGGACCAGAAAGACGTAAAATTGGTTGTTGACGAGAGGAGAAGCTTAGCAGGACTGTCGGGAGAAGAAGTAAAGAAAGTGAATATGGTTGATAAGAAGGCCAAGAACATTATAATAAATTGTGTCATAGATAGACACATTGACTATGACAGGGATTGTGCCGTCTTAAAAATGATTTCTCAATATTTTCATTTAATATTGATTCTATTGCCTGTTAAGGCAGAACGAGTTTGTCAGTGATATTGATATTGTCATGTTATTATCATGTAAAGTGTTTGTTGGTGTTTGGGGAATTTGAAATTTATTTTTGCTTTATTATCCCGGCCATACATGCACACGGCCCACCTTGCCAGCTGCTTGCTGTATCCACAGAGCTCGCTTCTTGCTACATGTCTCCAGAGTTGTATTTCAAGACACATGTAAGATAAGTATCTGCTGTATTCGCAGCACTCTCACGCTCTGTAGCGACGCCGTTCGCTGTGCTCTGTACCATCCCACCCCCATTCAGTTGGTAAGAAAGTGCTTTGCACTGTACTTGTACTATTGGTTATAACCGGTTTTAATTGTACTATGTCCCTTACGGTAGTCCAGTTCACGATGTTCGTGGCTCGACTGTCTGGTAAACATGCAGACCGAATTGGCCATGGCATGATGTCACCGCATCATTCAACATGGCGATTAGTAGCCGCTTCACTGACTTTTTTTATTTATTTAATATTGACTATGGATATTGCAATGATAGTAATGCGTCGTCAGTCTTATCTTTCTCAACATTCAACATAAACGTGCTTGTTTCGTTAAACATAAATAAAAGGTAACTTAATGTAATTGTTATATGTTTTATTTTAATATTCAACTAAAGTTCGTTCGTAAGGGGCCCCATTTCTATAAAAGCAACTATTTCTAAAATTAATATAATTTTATGTGCAAACTTAACAACCAATCAATTGTAAAATCTAATGTTTAAAATTTTATATAAAGGTTTCTGGTACTTGAACCTATATTTTATTTCTTTTTTAAATATAAGTATCCTCTAGGAATTATTATTTCAATTCTAAACTGTATGTTAGCTCTATACGAATAGCAGTCATGGGCAATAGCTTATTTTGTGTCCGATCTCCCTACTAGCACGCATTTCAAGAGTACATGTAATTCCAATGGTAGCAGACTATAATAAAAATAAATACAAAAATGGGAGGTCCACGACATTTTGGTAGCAGAGCTTCGGTTCATTAATGTTCTTAATATTGTAATACCATAATAGTATTTGTTAATGTCTTATTTATGTGTACCAAAGTGGTACCAGTGTTAATTTCAGTAACTTTATTTAATAATGTGTTTCTATGTTGAATTTTTGGAGCTTCCAAGTTATATCTGCATGTTTAGTGTGGTGTCCTTTGGCCAAAAGCAACTATTCAAGGGCACCACAATAATTTCTTATTAAAGGGAAAGTGAAATTTATCCCAAGCAAGGATAAACCTTATATCTCAGCAACAATAATTAAAAAAAAAAGGATTCAAAAAGTTCTGCGCGACTCATTACATAATAACTTCACTAATTTTATTACACAAAAACACTACACTT
>PNEQ01080121.1:0-45514 GCA_003012365.1 Medauroidea extradentata | reverse complement strand
CCCCCCGCCCCTTCATTCTGATGCTGCTCCATACTCACCTCCATGTCACTCCACACCAGCACTAACGACCTAATGCTAAGCGCCGACCAAAATCTCTCACCAAGAGGTCATCTACTGCATCGGTTCTGTCAGTTAGGTCTGTTCGGCATGATCGACCTTCGTGTGAACCACTTTTGTTTTTTAACAAGGTATGACGAAAAGTTTTGGTATATACGTTGCGTGTCTAAGGATTTTAGGTTACATACATCATGTTTGTAGGTTTTATCCTCAACTCAGATGACATTTTTTACATGGTTACGAAGGTTTTCGTAAATACATACAATAATCTGTCACGAAACTTCGTACATAAAAACTTTAGAATCGTTTTACGTAGAAGGTTAATCTCGCAATTTTAAGCGCGTATCACCTTACTCAATAGCATTGAACAAAATTTTGTTTTTGTATTGTTACTAATTTTTGTACAACCTTTTTTTAAAGAATATACAGGAAAACTGTCGGTGTAAAGGAATTTATGTCCCACGACACCACCATACTAGCGTTACAAATGGTAAATCCTAGCGCCTTAAAGCCTACAATTTTTTTTTTGCAGTGATCCTGTTACATCCCGTTTATGTGTAATGCAGCACAATCGAGCAGCTGGAATTGTTTGGAGTCACTGTGTATGTTTTTGATGCATTCAAACCCACTTAAGTCGAACTTGGTGAAATTGTTTGAGGGCAGAGAAAGGCCGGCACGTGATTAGTTGTATGCGTCCTGGTTGTTAGCTGAAACTTAATATAAATACGGGCGTATACAACTACCAGGCATATTATTAACATCAACAACAGTTTCCAGGAACTGGAAATAGATCATTACATTTTCAGCGTTGAATGAGTGCGGTTGCCCTACAGTTCGAAATGCAATTAGTTTTATCTAGAATATGTTATTTTCACAGATTAAATATCTCGAATACGTATCGGTGTATTAATGTGATCACATATACCCGACGTTCCTTTAATAAACCGACTTAATTCGCCAGTGTTGTGTTCACAGCAAATATAAAATTAGCTTTACGTAAGCTATGCAACACCGATTTTTTACTTTCAGTGATGGACACGTGTTAAACACAATGTTTAATTACTAAAGTTGTCATTGACTATATTTTGGGGTTTCACAGAAGCAGTTCAAAATTGTTCTTTTAAGACAGTAAACATATTGCGACCAATGTATCATGGTGTTTTGTCATTGTATCTTGGCAAGTTAGGTTTGGTTTTGGGTGATGACGTCAGTGATTTCCCGTAAATATGTTTTCCTTTTGTGTGGTTCATCTTCAGATGTACACTTAACTTTCTATGAAGTATTAGAATAAAATATCCATGGAGAAATGATTAGGTGACCTCGCCGGCCATGTAAATTGGCCACTTCATTTCTTCGTAACTGAGAATCTTGGCTGCATAGTTTAAATATATATGTGTATTTTTTGTTGTTAATGATCTCTAGAAAATGCTAGTGGAATTTGTATCTTTTTTCCCAGAACATTTTTTACGTACGGAAAAGAAACCACGTACTGCAAGGTTACACGTATATATTTTTTTACCAGTTTGGAGTTTAATGAAAAACCGTTATCATCCGTAGTGTCTCGGTTTAACTTTGCTATCTAACTCCCAAACTCACAGACCCACTAAAGTGCTTGTCCCTCAAAGAAACTTGTTGGGACTGCAGAGTTCTGTTAGTAGAAGTATGTAAGTTTGAAGTATAGCGGTGTCAATACTGCTCGTAATGCCAAAGTAATTGTGTGACTACTTTTTTTGGAACCGACTGGTAGATATTTACCTCGTCATTAGCTGTATCAGACACCTGTGGCCGTTTGGGATGAAGAACTTGCTATGTTTGAAATACGCTAAATTGACGTAGTAAGTATCCTGATAATGTTGGCTGTATGTGCACCTTCGACGTCTTCATCACGTCCCGAGACACACCGAGTCCACTTGTTATCCGGTTCATATGTAGTCAGGGGAGTGTCACAGCTGTGTGCTCATGCTCACCACGTCCGGAGGAGCTATTCAGTCGTTATCTCCAGGATATGCAGTGTGAATCATTGTCATCACGTGTCCATCCATAGTAAACCGGCCACATAAAAGAACGCCATATATGGCCAAACTGTAGTGTGTAGAGCGGCTGTGGTAACACAGGCATAGAGACTAGCTCAATAAAAGCTAGTACTTGGATTCTAGTGGTAATTTAAGAGCAATAACTCACTGTGCAAACGGAGTTCAGTATTTATTACACGCTTACTCAGTTGCAATTACAAGCTCGAATACAACTTGACTCACTTAAGTGATCTACGACACGGTACATACTTCAACGAATTTAACTTTCCTCAAAACAGTATCCTGGGTTCGTACTTGTAAAACGTGGCTTGCCTCTGCTGGGATACTTTACTTCGATTTCCATGTAGGCAATTCCTTAAGTTTTCAGCCATGTATTGCTTTACTGTGATTCTTCTAGCGGCCGGTATACTCTTGACCTGGGATGTCTTACATAGGTTTCCCAAGTGGTTTTCAGCACCCGGACATACTGCAGAACAGCTGACGACTGTGGTCAGTACAGACCTAATCGTAAAAACAGTGTTCTCACCACTCACATGAGGATCGTGGACAATGTTTTAGTACTGGGTGCAACATGGTCAAGTGCCCTTCAAGTGATATATGCGACCCTGCCCCTCTACTGGGCGCTGAATGTGGAACGCCTCTCGAACTGTCAAGTGCTTACTATTTCTCTCCTTCTGTCTTACATCATATTCTCCTACTTTCCTGATATATGTGGTACACGCCAAGCTCATTACAGTACACTCTAGTACATTTTAGTACAGTCGTTACAAAACCGTTACCTGCCGCTCTTGTGCGCTTGCTATGATCTCCGTCTCAGTTAGGGGATTGTCGCTAGACACTGAGTGCGACTATACTTCTTTCGACTCCAAAAAGTCGCTCAAAGCGTGACCACCGCGCCTTTTGTTATCGACGCTATCCACTATAACTTAACGTATTCCCACATTTGCGGTAATTCTAATTTCGTCACATTGAAAGTAGAGCTTTGAGAAGTTAGGATAATTTAGGGCGAAATATGAAAATTTAATTTCTCTCGTCCCCTATATTTAACAATTTATTTGGAATAGTATAAATATGAAACACACCTTACTAGTGCAATGGCGGATACACACGTTAACTAATGTTACCCACTGAGCTAATTGAACAAAAAATATAACTTTAAAGTACTTGCAGAGATTGATTGAAATTATTTTGGTCAGCACTTAACATTTAGGTTTTTAGCGCAGGTGTGGTGTGGCATGATGCGAGTACGGGCGCCGGAATGAATGGACGGGGAAAGCAGGATATCCCCGAGAAAACTCACCAACCAGTGGCATCGTCCGGCACAATTCCCACATTTGAAAATCTGGGGATCGACCCCACCAGGAATTGAACCCCGATCGTCTTGGTTGATGGCGAGTACTCTAGCCACTGCGGCAACCGCGCTAAGAAAACGTCCATGTAAATTAACACAAAACGAAATAACAAAATATCAACAGACTAATGTGTAAACGGTGCTTTGAAACAACCCACTTTGGTTACCGATATGCGAGGCTGCTGAACATCATATTAAAAAGAAATAAAAACATGTCACGCATTTTTTATAGAACTTAATAAATAACAATATACAGTCTATATATTTAGCTGTAACACAATATTTGACAATATATTAGTGGCTTACATTCCCATTGATAAAATTTGATAATGGTTCTTCTTTGCAGTTAATAATTGAATGAAAACGGCTGAGGGGCGACGGGGAATGAGAGTTAATTGTTTAGTTCCTCGCAGGCACTCAACATTCGTCAAGTGTGGTCGTCAGTCGTGCTGGCAGGTGTGCGTGGGGTGGCCAAGCTGCGCGCTTGGCGAGCTGCCGAGGGATCTCCCGAGGGAACTCTGCTAGAAGAGCCGGGAGGGGGAGCATGTTGGGCATAGTTCTCCCGAGCAGACCGCCCCCGGGCGCCGAACCTGCGGCGCAATCAAACTGCCGCGGCGCCTCCTCGCTCCGCTCGGCTGATGATGTTTGATCAGGCCGCACTTGATGGGCGCATCCCCCTTCCTCACCCCCTCAAAGTAAAGATGAATTGAGCCAGCGGAGCGTTCACGCGGACGTAACGTGTCCGATGATGACCACGAGAGCTTGGGAGGGGCAGCTTCAGAGCCGCAGCCTTTGCCGTCGGCGCTGTAATCAACTTTGTGTGCTTGCGCGTTTCCAAACCTCCCTCCCCAATTGATTTTCTAATTCCTGCTCCCGATGCCTGGAAGCTGGCCCAAGTCTTCCCTCGCCTCTTTTTTTTCTTTTTTTTTTTTTTTCTTTTTTCGTTCGCCTCACTACGTCGTGAATTCTGGGCCATTTGTTTCTACTATCCACTAAAGGCGCTTTGAGTTTGCGCGCGGAAAATTCGTTAATACCTCATTAAACTGGAGTTATGTAGGTTGTGAGTTCAGATTTCCAAGAAAGCCGCAAAGGACTTGATCTATATATATTGCTGCACCATCTTAGAATCGGCGTCAAGTTTTTTTTTAACTTACACCCTTAAATATCTAAAATTGTTAGCAAACAACTTTGGCCCTACACTTAGTACGGTTTTGTGTGTACTGTCATTTGTAAATGTTGTGTTTAACGTTTAATTTAAGGATACTTAGCGCAGTAGAAAAAGTTAATCCTTGTTGTCTGGGACGTTTGTTTTGTTATTACAACAAATCACCTTATTTGAGTGGCCCTTACTATTTTTAATGATGGGGAAAAAATTGACGTTTTGTAACGTACGCTATTGTGGCGCTAGCTGACTTGGGGTAGTTTTCTGTTGAGATGTAGATCCGAATTCATCAACATTGGTTTGGAAATCATTACTTTCTACAACAAAATATTTCTTCCATTACATATTTATTTTTATGGGCTAACATTTCGAAATATCTATTGCTCTCTTGAATTAGCGTAGAATCTAGTATTTCTTTGTTACCTTACATTTGTCCCGTAATATTTTACTTCCTAATCAGTATATAGAACGAATTGTTCATTTCAAGGGAATTTTATTGTAATGCGTATACAAGGACAGGAGTCTCTGAATATCTGAAAACACTGACTTATATATTTTTTTGTGTTGGTTTGTAGCAATATGGAAATTGTACATAAATACGCGATTTAAAGATGTATTACATTCGTGTGAACTGAAAATGTAGTCGGACGATTGTAGGACGTCGACATTTCTACAAGACGCCATGCGCAATTTGCAGGGAGAAATTGTTCCTTTCGCTACTTCCTGGCACTTCACAGCGTGGGAAACCGAGTGAAATGGGGTAAAAAATGCCACAAAGATAAATATCATTGTTCTGAATGTATTTCCCTACCTGTGTAGATAAAATAGGGGTACAAATATAGAGAGCACATTTTTATTCTAGAACTGCGGAGAAATTGTTGTTCGGCGTTGGTTTTTGTACACGCGTATATTAAACCTGTTTTCCTTACATCTAATGGCAATGCTTCTAAACTTAGGTAATCAGTCAAATCCACACTGAAACAATGTTTGTATTAAGTCACGAATTGGTTAAATTGATCAAAATGATTCGTTAAAAACATTATTAAACCACATTAAGCACATTAAGGTTTACCAAATGGTTATGTGACCTGATTTAGTTTACCAGAAAAAATTACAAAAATGGTAGTAGAGTTTTTAATTGTTAGTATGCTACGACCTTTGAAACGTACAAATCACTGTACACTTTCGAAATTCATTAAAAAATAAATTATTAAATACTAAAATAAACCATTTCTACGAGCATGTTTTTAAGTTACCAAGAGACGAAAGTTTCTGTATTTGCCTACCCACCTAAGTGGTGCAACAGTAAACGCGTTGGACTCGCGTTCAGAAAGGTTAGATCCCCGGCTCCGGCCATCCTGATTTCAGTTTCCTGTGGTTTTCTTAAATCTCTCCAGGTGAATGCTGACGTGGCTCCTCAACAAAGGCCATGGCAGTTTCCTCCAGTGCTTGTCCGGTGTAAAAGTTGTGTCGACGAGACGTAAAGCCCACTGTAAAGTTGTCGTATTGTATATAAGGATGAAAACTTTCGTTACCATTTAGGAAGCGCAGTAACCAGAAATGTTCTTCTAACGTGGTCACCGCCGCATCATGTTGGCCGGCCATGGCGAACTACTCTGCCAGGGATTATCGTGAACGAGCTCTGCAGGGAAAGAAGCGATCCTAGGGGTGAAGTGAACCTAAAGCCCTAGTGGTCTGCGCGAAAGAGCAGCCCTGTTTCCTTGGAAGGAGGAATCGTCGTCTCTGTGATCCGCAAGTTTCAATCCCGAGCGCGCTGCGTGTTTGCTCACGGCTACCCGCCTCTCCCTTCACCTACCCTCCGCTATCATCCCAGCCAGCGGCAGTCCTCACGTGGGCTCCCTCCAATCATTAGGCTGTGAGCTCCCTGTCAATATTGACACGACGTCCCGGTCTACGGGGGTTGGTGAGGGCGAGGGGTGCGGGGGTTAGCGTTACTGCTGCTTGCTCGTTGCTTTCCGTTACCCTTCCTCCCTCCCTTGGCCAATCATAAAAATGGAGGAGGATAGACGGTTTCCCGATGTTGCAGAGGAGCCGAGGCGGGAGTCAAGCTTAACGGAGAATTTACTCTGATAAACAGGATGTATCATTCGTAAATAATGCGGAACTCGGGTTTTCCTATCTCCAGACTAAATTCTCGTTTTGTGGCAACTATTTCGTTTCAGGGTGGAAAACCTGTCGCCGTCTTGGCTTGATTGCATTTTTACCGTAACTTATATTTTATATTACTCTTTGTAACTACATTTTAAGCCATGAACAAAAAATAGGGGGGGGGGGTTAAAATTGGTTAACTGTTTAAATAAACATAACTGATCCACTAGCAGCCACATGGACTTCTTACATACAGAAAATCAATACATATGAGTTCTCTCCCAAAAAATCTGATGCAAGGCATGTGAAACTGAAGGACGAATGGACTCAAGAGGACAGGCACGTAGCGAAATAATAATGATGTTTTGGGAAGATAAGAACACGAATACCAATTATAATTTATTGGTTTGTGGACATACGCCATTGCTCATGTTTTGCTGATCAAACTTATGTTGAATGATGAAGTAAAAATAAATACGATATAAAACACACACAAATAATTAGAAGGAAAAAAAAAGCAATCCCAGCAGAATTTTGTCAGTTTTTTTGTATTATTACATTAGACAGCGAAGAATTCTAGTGATAAAATTCAGTCGAATATCGAAACAACACCCAGACACGAAAGACAGACACTAATATACAACCAGATTCCCAATATGAAAAAAAGATGAAAACAGACATAAACAGTGAACAATGGATAACAAACAGAAGGCGTTATACAACACAAGAAGTTAAAAATAACGAAAAAATACATATTGGTGTTCCGATCAGCCGTGTATCAGCCTGAAGACGGGAATAGATCGCAATTCCCGAACCGTTGCATTTTTTTCGTTGTTTTTAACTTGTGTTGTGTACTGTCTTTTGTTTTTTGTCCACTGTTCACTATTTTTTCCTGTTTTCATCTTTCTTCATATTGGGAATCTGGTTATAGATTTGTGTCTGGGTGTTGTGTCGATATTCGACTGAATTCTATTTCTAGACTTCTTTGTTGTCTAAAATAATAAGAAAACCCTGACAGAATTCCACTGGGATTGCTATTTTTTTTTTTCTATTTTTCGTGTGTTTTTTATATAGGTTCGTATTTTAAAACGCGATTATACTACTCAAATTATATTTAACATAAACGTAGATTGTTATTTAGGCCGTACAGTTACTGCTGAGGATCGCGAGTGTAAGGCTTTCGATACGTACGTTTGTAATTTAACCCCTTTTGTTTTTGAGCCGTCAAAGTAATTTGAGTTGAAAAAAAGTAATACCATGACAGTATCAACCTGCGGTAAGTTATCTGACTGTGATTTTACAAAATCATTATCAATTTCTTTCAAATAAGGCTAACTGCACGAGCTGCAGCCGTGCATGGGCAGTGACGTCAGGCCAATGCGGGAGCGTTTCGCTGTCACGTGGTAATCGCCATGTAAATCGCTACTTGTAAATAAAAATAACTTGCTCTACACTGATTTTTATGCAAAAAAAACGATGCGCATATACTCACATAGTTGTGTCAGAATCCGCCCCTTGCAATATCAACAATATATGTCACATAAGCATGTTGCCCATTACCATTCCCTCACCTCCAAGGTCTTCCGACCTCAACCTCTTAGATGATTGATTATGGGGTTGTGTGAAGGGTGAAGTCTACAGATGTAAAGTAAATACATAATCTCATTATTCAAGAACGAAAGTTATTTGCAAGCGTCCCTCAAAATTGCCGAACTTCGCAGGCGCGCAGCACTCGCACCGTTCGAGGTAGCTGTACCAAAAATATTTTCTGCACCTAGATCATCCTTTCTCTTTCGAAAAGTATACCTATACAGGTATGTAGGGCCAATCCCCTGGATGGAGATAGAATTATGAGGGGGTGAGGGTATTTTTTTTTCTTTTTCGCACGTTTTGGGCTGTAGAATCTGAAAGGTTTGAGATATCGACTTGAAATTTGGTACGGGTACTTTTCTCGACAATATCTCAAACTCCACTTTACGGATTTTCGATTTTTTTTTATTTTTAATGGGTAGCCATTTTTCGGGGTGCTCCCAATTTTTTTCTTTTCGAAAATCTATTTGGATTTTTGGTTCATTAGAAAGAACATAAAAATTTTAGCAGGTAAAAGAGTTTTCGACGAAAAATATTTTACCAATTTTATTTAAGGGGGCTCCAAATTTGAAGGTCCATAACTTTTGAACCGTTTGATCTACAGAGTTAGGATCTAAAATATACACTAATCTAACGCATTTCTATACGTACGTACCGATTATTAGTTCAACTCGAAAAAAAATTTTCTACGCCCTGTATTTAAGATCCAAAATTATATTTGAATTTATTTTTTCGCATTCTGCGCGTCGAGTTACATAACTGTACCAAATTAATTTCAGATATCACAAATAGTTTAGACGTTATGAATTTTTTACCAGGTATTTTCTTTGATGGTGGATGTACTGCATTATTACCTATTTTCAATAGGTAAGCTTAACAATCACTAATGCCACTTTTGAATACGTTATCATATTATGCACAATCCGGGCATTGCATTAATCTAAATATTATCATCTTCCTTTCATATAAAACGTAGAGATATCGTCACATTACATTTTAAATAGTAAAATATATTTATTCCTGTAATGGCCGTTTCTCAAATTTTTTTTAGTTAAGACCGTATTACACGACAGTAAAACGTGATAAATCAGGTAAAGTGCAAAAAAAAAGTGTAAAATTACTTGTTAATGATAACTGAACTTCCCGTAATCTCCAAAACATTCAAAATATGTCGTTAATTACATTTTCTGACGTCACTGTCTGTGTATGTGATAATCAAGCATATGCAAACGTCTTATGTGTCTCCTATCAAAACAATCAAATACAACAGTTTACTTAGTAATTCGATATTTTGGTTGTGTATGTAAAATATGGTAATTTTCGCGCTTCTTAAAAATGTTAAAAAAAACTAATTTATTTTCCCCTATAAATTAATCTACATTCAAGAAATTTGCATCAGAAATTTTACGGCACTGGCAGTTTCTTTCTTATTGTAAAATACAACCGCTACAATACATCTCATCCTCTGTCAATTTAAACATTTAAATATAAGTATCGCATATAACTGTGCAAACCACGCGTAAAGTAAGACAGGAAAGGTAACGAATGCCACATATCTGTTTGCGCAGCCATCGAAGCACCTGCCTAGCTCTTAACAGTACTGTATTAACCAAATACCCGAACCACACCAAATAAATTTATGTCTCCGTTTTCACAACAGAAATAAAATCTTTTGAACTATGTCTTTATTTGTACTGTTACACTAATTAATTTGTATTTTTTACATATAATTTATTGTAAAATATCTACAATCTTGTTTATGACGTACCCCATATTTAATTTACGTTCAATTCAGTCTCTCATTAATGTGGTTTAAATGAGGCAAAATTTATTACATTATTTCCTCTATGTTTAACACGCTATTCACGCGCAAAATCGTCAGTACATTACTATTCCTTACCAAAAAGTTTAATTTGACTCATTTGCGATATAGTTGCTGATTTAGTAACTCTGCACCCAATGTAGTGGTAAGGTGATAGTTGCTAAAACTTATGAAAGAAAAAAATAGTTTTAGTAAGATGTTGTTTACCAAATTCATTATTTTTAAGAATCTTGATATTCTGGAAATGAAAAAATAAATTTCAAATAATTTTATCTGGTTATCGAAGAATTACCGCGAATATTTTGGTCGTCTCAATGAACTAATTGCCTCTTCGGCAAGATGTTTTAAACTCTGTACGAAATACCAAAATGGAAGACGTCACGAATAACAGACAGGAATAATTCAGACAAATGAGTACAAATACATGTTTCTAGATAAATACCGTATGAGAAGGGTACCCGAGGGAATGGATAGTTTCTAGATGACGTCGGCAGGCGGCTGATCCAAAATGCGATCACTAAACACGCCGCACGAGACGTCCTCGGGCCATGTTCCCTTCCTCTCAGAGCCGGTGCACGTGAAATACAAGCACCAACTCGGGGCGCAATAACAATTCCACCCCTGTAACGTAATAACATAGTGCCCGAGCCGCGCCTTTAATTAAACTTAGCTCGCGCTGCCTCGCTCTCTTACCCTTTCCCGCTGCCGCGAGCGAGCAGCCTTGCTAACGACGTCACAGTCCGTAACTTCATACCGACGACGCTGGCAATCTGCATGTAAATGGCTGAAAGGTCGCCGCTGTCGGCCCCTGTGGTGGCCGCAGAACCTTGGCAGGTCGTACAAGCCACCTGGGCTCCCATCAATCAAGCTCTTCAGCACGGAGCTACCAACTACGCGGCGACGACAGCCCCGCAGCCTTGCAATACTTCCTACGCCGTGTGTTGTAACAGAACCCGGAGCAAGGAAGCAATAATGGCGACAATGGCACGTGAGCTAAGTGGCACATCGCCACTATGCTTTAGTCAGAGAACCGGCGTGCTGTCGATGACTATATGCTAGTTTCGTCAGAAATACATTCATAAAACACGATGCATCTCTGTTCAAGCGTTAGCTGGCGTCGCCTACCTTGAACGGTTTTACGTAGATAGATGCTCTGAAGCGACGAAGTTATGAGGGCGACCTTGAAGCGCGTATCAAATGTATCGCCGAAACGATTCGCGCCGATCCACTTTTACTATGGCGATGACCATATAATTTTATTGGTAGAACGTTTATAGGAAAATTCAGTGCACGATTCTATCTGACTTTCGAAAACATCTGGTTAGTAGGTTTTTAAGTGTGGCAGTCTGAAAAGAACGTTTTTGACTAAGTTGGAGTGCTTCGAAATAGTGTTTTCATGTGTAGACCTACTGTGTCTTAGCAATGATATTCCGTCTTTGTCCGACGCATGTTTACTTTTTGTTCGTTGGCGCAATGAGTTAGGTAAAAATAACTTATTTACCTATACATTAAAACACATTTGAAGCGCATGGCTAGGCGGTGCCCTTAAGAGGGCGTGGTACACAATTCAACGCTAAAAGCGTTAATCTATAAATGCAGGTTTCTTGAAGCCAATTAGCGAAAATTAAACAATAGCAATCCTAGACAATAGTTTCAGCCAACGTTTTAAACACAGTTGTTTCAAGTGTAACGAACTTCTGAGGCACAATCTCTGACGCCGGAATCTAGTGCATTTAAATGCGGCGCAAGAGATTACGGGTAATGAATTAGTAATTCTGGATAACTATTTACTCATAGTTGGCAAATACCATTATCTAGGATTGTCATTGAGTATTTTATCCACATTAGCTTCGAAAAAATCGTAGAAATCTATTGATGTTTTCAGCGTTTATTTATCTACCACGCACTCTTAAGGTTCGTACTCACTACAACATAGAAATAAACGCTTGACGACTGTACGCTGACCGGCTCGGCAAACAGGATTCACACAGTCGGCATACAAATGTATGCGAGTAGGCTATGTGTTTTCCGCCTAGAACGTGGAGACGCGTGACTATGTGCGCCGCGACTCTGGCCGTACAGGGAGAATTCTTAACTACTTTATTTGAAAACGACTTGGAAAAATGTACCTCCGCCGCATAATACACCGGCACTATTTGTGCGACAAAATTTACTTAAATGTATGCTAAATGTTCAATTGGCATGTTACACGTCAGCTATTAAGCTAATATTTAATAGCCGACCAGGAAATTCACTTTTTTTTCTGTAAAATAAGATTCTTTTTTGTGAAAGTCTGCTGAAATGTTATGGTTCCTGTAAATCTTAGTACTAGTCTCCTAAAATGCTCTGCGGATTGGCTGTTCAAAATAGTAGGCCTGCTAATTTTAATTAATTTAATTTTTTCATTTCTTAGTAAAACTATTAAACACGTATGTAAACATGTTGTATACGGAAGTATGTATGGATGTTTGAATAAATGAATATGTACGTACATGTAAGTGTATGTACATAAAATATTGATTTCTGAAAAAAAAAAAAAAATAACCTATGCAAATTTTATTACATACACAAATACCAGGCCTACATTAAAACAAAATATACAAGATGAATAATAAAAATAAATAATTAAATAAAAAAATCTTTCAATTAATACTTATTTGTGCTACAAAATATATTTGCCATGGCCGCAACACAGAGACCGAGGTCGACATGACTAAGGATACAAAAGTCGCCAATCAACACCGAGGTTCGCTTAGCATTTACACCATCTCCTATGTAAACATCAAACAAAGAATATAGCCTTTTCTATAATCGAAGTCGTGGTAAACATAAACGGGCTTGCGAACCACGAACTCATACAGCTTCCTTGGTTTCTGCCACGATCAAAAACAATACCATAAACCTAGCGCGCGGAAATAAACGACCGCATCGGCAACAAAGTGACGAGAAAGCCGAGTCACGGAGGATAAAAAAAAGAACACGGAAAGGGACGCAGAGAAAGGAAGGACTCAGCCAACCTTCCCTCGACGTCATGTGGCGTCTCTCCCATGCCGATGTTAGTAACGGTTCACTTGACGCGACGCGAGAGCCGAGATCCTTGCTCAACGCTAAGAGAAGAAGAAAGGACCTCAGGCAAATGGCTTGACCTTCCGACCTCTCAACCCTTCCACCCTCCTCCCTTCCCCTTCGTCATCCCTAGCTCCGATGCTGCGCAGTCCCTCGACGACGTCCCTCGCGAATCCTCTTCGTGATTTGCTTTTCCAGTTCTCTGCCCGACATCATTTCTTTTGTGCGGCTGATTTCCTGAAGAGGTATGGAGAAGAGAGAGAGAGGAGCGGTCGTCGGTGCAATTTCTACAGGCTGCGCAATGAAATATGCAATACGAGCAAGCCAAGATATGGCAGTGCTACATGAAGGCGCACTTTTGAAGGATTTAAAACTCTATACTAAAATATTTTCAACGCTTTGACTTAATTCCATCGCCTGTTACAATTTTCCTGAATTCCCTAAAATCTCAAATAAATTTACTATATGTGTTTTGCTACAAAAAAATGTGGTTCATTTACGACTATTTATTAACTGCAGAATTAAGAAATAACGCCCATTTAGAACGGCATGAACGCTATCTGCCATGTTAAAAAAATAAACTACTTCAATATTGTTGTTATGATTTGTACTGTGCAATTACCGATTCACGTTGGGATTTTCGCTGAACATGTTCTCCTTAACCCAATCCAACCAGCAATAAAATAAGCACTCTCATACCTGCTCTATCAGCATTTTTTAATATAAAAACTTCAAAAAACTTACTGCATTATTGTGAACATACGCCATTGCAATATTATGTCATCCCAGAAATCTTAGTATGAGACAAAGAAAAAACAAACGAAAAAATGAGAAAACAAACCTAGCTTGACTGTAGTCAACACTTCTATAAACCAAAACCACAGAACATTAAAGATCCCGTAAGGAATAAATCAACAACAAATTAAGAAAAAATAAAATAAACAGCCAAAAATAAAAATGGGAAGACAAAGCAAAATATTTTGTTGTTGACTGATTCCTTACGGGATCATTCATGTTGTATTGTTTAGGCTTATGGATGTGTTAACTACAGTCAAACTAGGCGTGTTATCTATTTTTTTGGTCTCATACAAAGATTTCTGGGACGACATAATATTGCAATGGCGTATGTCCACAATAGCATAGTACGTTATTCTGTCCCATTACAAGAAACATTCAAAGACATTTCAAAAAACTGTCAAAGCGAACGCACACGCATATGTAAATCTCAGAACTGCATTTCGTAGTCAAATTTTCATATATTGTTTTGTGGCAGGCTTGATGGAAGAAGGGTATACAAACGCACTAAATTATAAATCAATTCAGTTTTATTGCAGCATCTAACCTGAAGTACAGACGTTTCCAACTTAGGTCCCCAACGAGGTAGCCTCTTTTCATACCAACACGTGTCTACGGTCGCCTAACTATGAAGGCGTAGACTGTGCTGTCTATTGAGCACAAACATTGTGTGTTACATATATTTTCAGTTATTTCCTCTGTACTTTTATATCATCTCTAAATGACACTTCAAGTACAAATCACAAAGACGCTCGAAATTATATGTTACACAAGCAACAAACAACTCCAATTCTGAAACAAGACATTATTTATTACAATTTAAGGTACTATAGAGACTCCCACTCTACTACTTATTGAAGAGAGTCCATGGTTAACTGCCTATTTCCACATTTACCTACTAGTTTTTTTAAGTAGTTTTCAATTAATAAGCAAATCATACGAGAAGTTAAAACAAGAGTGGTCAGGTCATATACAATTATCTGACTAACCATAGACTGGCGTATAGCGTTAAACTGTGTGTGTAGTTAAAAATGAAAATAAATCTGCACTATCTCCTGATTCATAGACGGCTGAACTTTCCGTTAGCAAGTGACGAACAAAAGCTTTTACTATCGTCTGTCAATCTACGCAAATCCAGAATGACTAAAAACTTACAGGAACCACTAGTGAACGCCTTAATAACTTTCAAATCCAGCATTTCTCAACGAAGTTTTAGGTTCGTGAAACAATACCGCAGCAAAAAATTAGTGACAGGCCTTACTAAAAATTGAAGCACGACAACAATAGGGCGAAACAGAAACTCTTAAAATTATGCTCAGACGAGTACCTCTGAGATGTTAATGTTTAAAATATAATAATCTAACTTTCTTATATTTCCTCATCACATATTGCCGTTTCCATTTAACCAGTAAATGTAAAATCTCAGTGATAATCTTAACTTTGATAGCATATGAACGATACAATGGTTTTACAACATTTCTGTACTGAAAGTAGGCCTACTCTTCAATTTTTCGGAAAATTCCCAAAAATATTCGAGTTTTATAACTTCAAAAGGTTCAACTTAGCTTACCTGCACCTTACAATTTTATTAAGACACAGAAAAATTATTTTTATACATTAAATTGGGTGGGATTTCATTATAACAGAGGTAAAAATAAGAGAACTAAAAATTTTTACGTCTCTATGTATGTAAATTATACTATCGGTACGTATTTATACACGTTTGGCAAGCCCTTGTTGTTTCTATTTTTATTTTCCTTTTCAAATACTGCAAACAAATAAATATTAAATAAACGTAACAAAGATTTAAAAGCTGAACGGAAAATAAACATAATTTTAACGCATTGCAAGCAAAAACTTGCTATAATCCTTAACAAATATACAAAATGTGTGGCATCAATTTCTTTCAAACACACGTCATTTATTAAACTGTCACAAGAAAAGACACACTGTGGTAGTAGCTATGTCGCTACAATTCACCATTTACCTTTCATAATTTTCAATGCCGAGTATTAAATACTTCTAAAATGCTGTGAGAAGAATCTATGGAAGAAAGTATAGCCGACGTGGTGTTTGGTGGAGTATCAGGAACTAGGTTTACATGGTGGTTTAAGCCCAAACAGTAAAAACGTACATGCATATACGCCTAAAATACGACTCGGAAATACCGTATGTCCATCCAACTGGGGTGCAAGTTCTCTGGCGCCAGCATCTCCAGTGTTTCAGGCGCATGTATGCAACCCGCATTAACCCCTTATAAATCAAGGCTAATCTTACTATCGCTATAGCAATACTATCTTCGTGTTTTATGAAAGACACAGTCGTTCTTATTTTCACAGCGTCCGCCGAAGTCAAGTGTAAAGAATGGTTGACTACAAATTTTAGAAAACATTTCTATTGGTATCAAGCTGATAATGTAACTGTTTGTTATAATTGATTTTGCAGAACACAGCGAAAATAAGAAAGACAGTGTCTTTAATAAAACATGAAGATGATGTTTATATCGGTATTACCCTTATTGCTACAGCGATAGTAAGATTAGCCTTGATTTATATGGGGTTAGGCCTAATGCAGGTTGAATACAAGAACCTCAAACACTTGAACGGCCTCCAAGAGCTGCAATCCGTAATTATCGTTGCTAGAATACAAAACAATCAATGTACTGAAACAAGTCACCTTTCATGTGTCTTTGTGTAATTTTTCATAGACATATATTTCATGGTAGCATACAAACCAACCGTAAGCTTTCTCACATGCATTACTCGGGGGACGAAATGCCTACCGGTTGTTGTTCGGGATAAGTTTTGAAACCCTAGTTATTGTTTATTTCGAAAAATGTATTGTTTACGGTAACTTTTTAATATAAACAAAGCAAATTAAGAAACAATGCACCGTATTCTGAGGTCTGGTTTTAAAAAGCGCTCACTTTAATCGAGAAACCACCTATAACAGAATGAGTTTCGAGTTTCTGCTTCCACTGGGTGTGAGATCTCGTAGCAACATTTTCCAACCACGTCTCGCCCCCCACCCTCCCGCACAGAGTTGGACAAGGCAGTAAATGCTGTTCGGCCACCTCGACGAGACACAATAGCTGTTCGCGAGGGCGATAGCCGCGGGCTGATCTAACAAAACCCTCGCCTCGCCCTTTTACCGAGGAGGCAGGCCAGCGTTTCTCGTCACTCCGTGCACGTACCACACACACGCGCGCACACGCGGGCCGGAGACAATGGCCGCCATAACAGCGCGGGGAATTGCATTGGCGCGGCGAGAGGGACGGACAGGGTGGACAAGGGGTGAGGGGGCACCACAACAGGACCAGAACACAGGCCGACAATGCTTTCAGCCGCGCAATACGGCTCGTGTTACAAACGCCACGTAGCAGCGCCCCAGGGCAGAAGAGCCCCCAGTCTGGTCTCCAGGGGTCACGCACACAATGGAGCCGCGATGCTACTCGATTTACACGTGCCTTTACCGCCAACAGGATCACCTCTTCCTCCGCTCCCACAACGCAGCACAGATGGAAACATATTTACACCAGCATCATTTCACCTACATTCTTCCAAAATTATAAATTCGTGTGACTGTCAACTGGTGTTTAAAGCTGATGTCGATACGATAGCAAAACGTATATTAAACAGCATTCGCACAGATAAATCGAAATCGCTTCTTAATTTAACACGTGAAAATTCAGTTTCACAACAGGACGACTCAAAATTAAAATTCCAGAAGTGCCCTAGAAAGTAATGTGTCTAAATATCCTAAAGGTAATCACGCTAAAATTGTAGTACTATGAAAATAGTAATTTTATAAAACAAAAATTGTATGCACTTGAGAATACGTTTAGTTACGACAATAAGTAACGTTGATGATAGGCCCTATCCTCAGTTTAATTTAATGTTGTGTCTATTATAAACTGTTTTACTAATTTTAGTAACGTTTGCATACATTTTTTGCAGACTATCAACAGTTATCATTCCAACCAACTATTATAGTTAACTCATTCAGTAATTACAGTTTTATGCGCTGCATGCATATTTTATACGTTAAATGTAATGTTGCGTGACGACTAAAATTGCCACAGGGAGAATAATAAGAGAGACAAACTTACATTTAGAAAAGACGCCTACATTTCTACCTTCACAATATTCTCATAAGGAAACAAGATGCCCAAAGAATTTCGGTGAATTTGGTTTCAAAGTTCGGTCACCGAAGTTTTTTTGTCACATAGGTACTACCACAGACTAAATCGATCATTTAACTTCAATACATTTAGCGGGTAAGACGATATGTTAGTTAGAAAATCAAAACCAGCTATAACCGAGTAACATTACAGGGTATTTGCAAACAAAGGACGTACACTTCATAAAAAAGATGAATATTCCCTTCTTGCGCGTTTGTTTCTTCTGTGGTCATAACATTGAATCTAACCAATATTTTAAATTTAGTGACAGTAAATATATTCCTGTCCATTTAATTTCAAGCGGCCAATGTGGACATCTGCTAAAATATACTTTGCTTCTACATAGCCCACAATTCATCTTGTAGTAAATTCTATTAAATTAGTTCCAAGTAATGTGTATTAATATTATTTAAAACAG
This sequence comes from Medauroidea extradentata, assembly GCA_003012365.1. NCBI lineage: Eukaryota > Metazoa > Arthropoda > Insecta > Phasmatodea > Phasmatidae > Medauroidea > Medauroidea extradentata. The sequence continues at coordinate 26,931 of PNEQ01080121.1, read as the reverse complement.
AGAAACACGTGGCCATATTTCAACAGATATATAATATTTCATAGTATGTATTACGACAAAGAAAATTTGCATTAAAAATATTAAAATGTATTACTGAAATCGTAACTCTAATCCGTTGTCTCCATCTTTCGCGCAACTAATCCCATTTTCGGCTACGTAACCATGCGAATAAATAACATTATTATAAAACCAAAGAAAACATAATATTTACACAATGTGACTACTCTACAACACGACAGTAAAACATTGCTTCCTCGAAGAAAAATTGCTACTAAATGAAAAGGTTAAATTTTTTAACTTTTCTGTTTTTAGTGTTTCGAGACCTTCTTTAAAGCCAGTGATGTATTAATGTACGCTTATGATACAAGCAAATTACAAGGTGAGTTATATGTCAGCTGGACTGCCGACAGCCAACTGAATAGCCCAGTCTATCATACTGCGTATTGCTTCATCTCGTCGCTTGGCATCTACGTCTAAATTATTTTGATACGCAGTCTACTCATTTCTTCCCTCTCACTTCCTGTGTATTCATGTAAGATTTCTAGAAAAAATCCTCATAAGGGGGTCTCATACGTTCTTCTTAGCATTTGTAAATTCCATGTACAAATTCTGGGCACAACAACACGGCGGCAAGGGTACATTGGCCCGCCCTTTTTTCCGCACTCTTTGAAGCAGGGGACAGACCTGAACCTGTCTACATACAATAATTTACGTGTTCTTTATTTGTTAAATAATATCATACATAATGTAAAGTCATATCATGAAAGTAAAACGCTATTATTCAAGATGCTGGTTGACGATCGTACCTCCGTAAAGACTACAACTAGAATTGCAATTATTACGTTTGCCTCACCTTGAGAATTTGAGTTGTTTAGTGCCCCTGGCATGATTAATTAATGCCGCTTCATAATCAATAAGAATTAGCGGCAAAATTTATGTTGATTTTTACACAAAGCAATTGTGCGATTCCTAAATATAATTAATTCGTTGTTTAAATATATCGTCTACAAATTTTTATTTCGCCTATAGTTCTCTTTTTCTATTATGTTTTGACACGTTTCTTTTCATAATTTCTGAACAGCCGTTTGCTTATTGCAAGCAGTAGCATATTGTGCAGTTATCATGTTTGGGATTCGTATCAACATGCATGTTATCATACTCATTTCACCTTATTTTAGGCTACATTCCGAAGGAAAGATGAACTGATAGGCTCAATTTTTCTATTTTTTTCTATTTATGTGCATGTGTGCTCTTTAATATTTGTTTGTCGACAGCTGTGGAACGCGGAAAGGACATGCCAAACGCGTAGTCATATGTGCCGAAAAAAACATTATTTCCTGTTGTGGTCCAGCACAAAATAACTGAATACGCTCTGTTCGTACAGAAAGAACCTTAAAAAATGCCCTGGAAAATACTACATTCGTTTTGTCACCCCCTCCCCATCTTTCTCTCCCCTCTTTTTCCCACAATATTATAGGAAGGCTGCAGAGAAGCTGTGAGACGCCAAGCCCAGTGAGAGAGAGAGAGAGAGAGAGAGAGAGAGCCAATCACTTGTATGAATAAATTCCATAGAAATCAGAATTATATGTATATATAGGGGTTACTGTCATGGCCAATGAATGAAAGTTGAAATTTGTAACTTGAGTTAGTTATGTTTTTTGGAAATATTGTCTGAAAAGGAAATTTTTAAATAAAATAACAGACGGCCGGTAGCCGCGGACTGATCGCCGGAAGGACATGTGGTCTGAAATTGTGTAGTCGTGGCCGTGATTGGCCAGTTAAGTGACGCGGGGGCAAAGCGATGTTTCCGAGGAGCGAGTCGCGGGTTTTTTGGGGCACTTGCCCGCTGTACCTGGGTCTGTGTGCGCGAGAAACTGTTGTTTTGGAGAGTTATAATTTGTATAGGCACTCTCCGTGTGACCTCGTAAAGAGAGTCTGCCGGTGCGCGAGAAAGACATTTTTTTGAATAGTTTGACGTTTAAACTAGCCCCCGCGGAACCTCGAAGCGGGTACGCGCATGTCGAGATAGCCGCGAATGTTGAAGTGTGTTCACGTGACAAAATTCATAATGTTACATTTGCACGACATAGTGAACGCTTTATACACGTTACTCGTGCCTACATTTTTCACTTGCGAAAATTTTTTAACTCTCATAGTTTTACGATAGTGACATGGGTAAGTCAAACTTTGCAAGTTACGGTAACATGGTATAATAACAAAAACCAAGTGCCTTACTCAGATAAAATAATTTACACTGAAATTAGATATCATGGGCAATACGCTAAAATATTTAAAAACACACAATGAGATTCCTTCTGAGATTCCTTTGTACTTAAAAAAAATCTGAAAATGATGACAATTTACTTCATTGATGGCAATTTTTAAAAAATACAAAAGGACTGATGTGTGTTTTTTATATTTTAGAAAATTGCACATAATATATAATTTCAGTGTGAATTGCTTCATTTGTGCAAGACTCTTGGTTTTTGTTGTTACTACGTTCCCATAGCTTGCGAATTTTGTCTTTGGCATGCTTCTATGGTAAAACTGTGAGACCTAAAACTTGTTTACAAGTGGATAATGTACTCACAAGTAACGTCTATGATTCATGCAAATATATAATTATGCAGTTTTGCTACGTTAACACCATTAAGGGACCTGCCTGCGAAGAACCGAGGAAGGTAGTGGCGTGTTGGATGGACGCGCGTGAAGTCGCGAGTTCGACTGATTTATAGATAAGAGAGCCTAACGAGGGAGCCACGCGGGCGGCGAGAATTATGTGGTAAACATTGATTGTTTAATCGCCGTGAGTGAAGTACGGCCACGCCTCCAAAGGTCAGATGACGCGACTTCGGACACTTAGCTAGACCAAATATTGGTACGATTAGTACATTTATTGCATAAATATGTACCGATCCCATTAATATGGGAAACATTCACTTATTCTAATCATCTTGCCGCGAAGAACATTGTTGCGGGACTGACCTGGAAAGAACGATAGAACGTTTTCCCACCACAGCAGAGATGTAAAAGATTTTAGTTGTCTACTTGTTTCCCCTTTCACAATAAATTTCCGCACATTTTCAATTACGAAAAGTATTTTTTTCTTATCTCATTGTTAGTTAGGAAGCTATGGCTATGTTGAACCTCTTGACCTTTTCCAACTTTTATGACAGCATATGTTGAATAAATCGTCAATTACTTTACAGAGTACTTGCAGTAACCTGTAGAAGAAATTCTTTTTAACTCGGTACACGTATAGAATTCAACAACCCCCCTTTTTCTCTCGTATCACGTTGTAGTTTATTATCTAATGGCGGCCACTTCAATATTTCGGTCGTTATGCCATATTTCGGAAACCATTAGACTAATTGGAACCAAATTTAATATTTACTTATTTATCACTGAAAAATTAAATTAATGAAGTACATATATTGTTGTTGGTCCGCCATTTCGGATGATAGCACAACCTGAGTATGCATTTATGAATTGAGAACTAATTGACCAACTGAAACAAATTTATATTATACAGTTCATTATCAGGGTATTGAATTCAATACGGTTTATTGTTGTTCGTCCACAACAGATCAAAAATAATGTTTCACATATACAGGCTGTTACAAAAAGGTACGGCCAAATTTTCAGGAAACATTCCACATACACACAAAGAAAGAACATATGTGATATGGACGTAAGTCCGGAAACACTTAGTTACCATGGTAGAGCTCAATTCCTTACATCTCGTTAAATGTCATCGTAAATAACACTTCGTACAGAAAATGTCCCAAATACCCAATTGATTGGTTCTTTACAATGTACTTTACTTGCTTGGTTCACCGCCAGGTGGGCCACTTGACGGAAGGTAATCTGGACTGCATTGTTTTTGTTGACACGCCACGCATTGCTGTACAGTCTTAGCATTAAACACATTGCATCACTCGATTAGTGTTCATCATGTACTTGTTTCGCAGGCAGTGCAATGTTTACAAACGCAGAGTTGGCAGATGCCTGCCCATTTGATGTACGGATTAGCACCGGGTAGTAACGAGATGTAAGGAATTGAGCTCTGCCATGGTAATTAAGCGTTTTCGGACATATATCCATATCACATATTTTCTTTCTTTGTGTGTGTGGAATGTTTCCTGAAAGCTTGGCCGTACCTTTTTGTAACATCCTGTATACAATACACACATGCCAGAAGTACAATAATACTCACCTTACTGGTATTAACGAAAAATAGGCTCTCACCTTAGTATCTGAAAAAATATATATACAATACCTTATTAGTAAGATACACAATAATAACACTAAAAATTCTTAATATAAATACGACATAAAAGTTGCCAAACACATGCACCAGAAGTACTTCAACACAAAACATTTAGTTACTCCAACTAAGATTATGTTTAGGTTTCTTTTTTCTTTTTCCTTCATTTGTATGAATGACAAATTGTAATTGACTTGCTCATTGCGTGATTTCTTTAACCTACACAACAAACGATCACTGTATTACATTTTCTTCCCTACAATTACCAGTACAGTTGACTCACGACATTCGGGTTGATGAAAGTCAATCAAATAAAAAATCGGTTTCGAGTTCGAATACTTTGTCCTTTCACACATTTGAATAAATAGTAACTTTTAAATCATATGTAAACATATAGCCTGCCGTTAAAGTCGCTAAAACAATGTATATCAACGAGTAAACAGCTTCACATTAAAAAATATGCGCGAGCAAAAAAAACTTGCAAATTATTAATCTTTGCACAGTGACTCGTAAAATTCAAATTTCACTGAGTTTGGAATTCACCCATGAAAAAACTAACTTACTCATTGAAATTTTTTGGTTGATTTTGTGAGAATAGTGAGAAATGTTAATATTTTACCCACTTTTGCATTTGCAAAAAAAAAAAAAAAAAAAATTATACGCAGAATTTTTTTTAAGTTTTCAATAAATATCTGAAAAAATCTGTTTTCTGTATGATTTATATTATCTTTGCACATAGGACAGTCTCTAAAACACTATAATTATACATTTGTCGTGCCATGTATAAACCATATGATGAAAAACGTTTTCTGTTAGAAGCAGTGTGTGTGTATGTATATATATATATATATATATATATATATATATATATATATATAGAGACACCCACACCCACCCACACACACACACACACATATGTTCCAAAAGGTTTCCGATGAACTGAAACCAAGGGTCGGGGGCACCATGCCAAGTCAGAAAATAATAGGAACCTTGGGGGTCTCCGAAGCACAGTTTCCAAACTACGGCCAAAATACTGCAGCCAATAAGAAGTGAGTGCGCGAACTCTGACTCGTGCCGCGGAAAGCGTTGTTGCCAGATCGTCGATATCTACTGTGGTCATAGCCGGTTAGATAGGCAAAGGCGAACCAAGTAGGAAGCGTCCCGTAGTGCAACTGCAGACAGCCGAAGCTTTTAACTTGTGTTCGTAGTCCTGTGGTGAGCGTGGTCCACTCCTGGGGGTCTATGCTCGAGTTTTCAGTCGCATGAGAGTAGGAAGTCGAATGGTGTTTAGCCGAACGGAACACAGTGTTGGTATGCTGGAACCATTCGAGTCGACTTGGGAGCATTCGGAATGGAAGTCGAGTGGTTCGAACCGAGTAACTTGGCCGTCTCGCATACGATTGTGTGCACAAAAATCATATTGCGTATTGCTGTTTTACTTTTCAGAGTTAAGTATTTAAGGATTTAAAACTAAAACGAAAATGCATTCAATGCAATATAACGGAAACTAGTTTATCAATCAGTTGCGAGTCTGCTTAATGTTGAAGCTAATCATCAACATTTATAAAATATTATAAAATCATAGTTTGGAATTTTATTTAGGTAAGATATAAAAGGTTATGTTTATATAATATAAATTATATGCTGCTAATGTCTCACAATATTCCAGGGCTAGGTTAATTGTACTTATATTTTACATTAAATATTTACAAAATATTTCAATATCCTGAATTACATTTTAGAAAATACTCAGATTCGAAGCATAATATTAAGAGCGTATGCAAATTTCACTAACGTAAAAACCATTATAACTAATTATAACTTTAAATTACATCAATTTTTCAATATACGTGTGAAAATAATTATTCAATTTCAAATTGTGTGCATTGCAACGTTGTGGTAAAATTTACTACAGATTCATGGAGGTAATTAATACTTATGTAAATATAATTTTAAGACTTTTTTTCTAATCTCGTTTAATTTTTTTTAACAAGTGTCATGGAATGTTTAAAGTAAGTATATAATAGCTTACCTAGTACGTAGTTCAAATAATAATTTATAAATAACAGCCGATAGTTTTCGCGAACGACATTTGTGCTGATTTCTTTCAATGTCATACATGCATGTCTGTAGCTCTGCTTCGTGTTTATTGGCTGCGTGTCTTCGTGTAGAGGTGTCACTTATTTGACTGTGCCAATCAGAATAAGGTTACTGCTACACCACACTTCTGTAATTAGAGGGTATAACGCCATACCGGTAATAGTTATAAACATCCTATCACTGACCACGAAGCATAACTGAAGTTGTGCACGTAAGTCATTATACCAAGTTGGTTCAAAAATCGCACTTGTACATACATTAAAATACTGACAACTTTTACTTAAAAAAACATTTTGTAAATCATCGAAAGATAAATATTTATTAACCTAGTTAATCACACCAACGAATATACTTGTCGATGGATCTGAGTTTCAGAATATTTTGTAACACTAGCTTTATTTGTTCCGGAAGGTCATTTAGATAAATTCAAATGTTTTAAATGTATTTTAAAACGAACAACTTAGTAATTTGTTGGACTTAGAGTAAAGGACAGTCAATATCACAAATAACACACTGCTTGTTCAGCAAATGCATTGTTACAAAATGTGTATAGACCTAACTATTTTAAAGTTAAAATAACATTTTGATTATAGGCCGACTAACTCGAAAATCCAAAGTCGTTAATTCATTAGATGTTTTTGTTATTTGAATACCAATAAATTTCACATGTATTTAATTTTAATGTTTATTTATTTATGAGTATATATAATTTTATACTTAAATTATATTCGTGAAAATTTATTAATAAAAATTCTTAATAAGGAACGTTGATATTCGAGAATCATTATCCAGACTAACGATTTTAAGTCTTTCAAATATACCCTCACACAATTCAAACAGACTCACAGTGCTGGTGTATTTCTTATCATTTATTATAGTAGCGTGCTGTGGAATAATTCAACGAATACTATTGTGGTTTGAACTTCTTTAACTATTTGTTGTTAAGTTAGTAGCAATGCCTGTATGTGATAAATCTCGTTAACGAATTGGTTGTCCGCAAACAACTTTTCATGTCGGAAGTGCTTTACACATGAAAGGTAACTTGCAGAATAAAAGCTACAGTCTTAGTGCATTAAATGTAGTAGGTGAAAAACAGCTTCTGAAGGGGCGAGTTCACCAAAAATTTTAATAGTTTAAAATTTTTTTATCGATATATGGTTATTTTGTAGACATACAATGGGACTATTTTTACTGTAACGAAATGTTTGTAGCTTTCATGGGTTTTTGTGTAGACCTAATGATACCAAAGTCCAAAATTTAATAAAAGAAATGTTATACTAATATGAAATAGAACTGACTTACCGAAGAGAAACCATTCACACTGAATATCAGTGTCTTGGACTACGGCAAGATATGTATAAAAACCACATAAAATATTTTTCTGTATTTTTTCCCTTAAGATTGAGAAAATTGGCAATTTCTTATTTTAAGTTCAGTATTTTATAAAAACACAAAAGAAAGTTAAACGATGGTTTTAAACATATCTTGGCGTAGCCGATGACACTTTTTCAGTGTGAATTATTTCATTTCGTTAAGTCAATTCGATTTCCTTTCTAGTAAAAAACACTTTTATGCAAATTTGGACTTTGACATGCCATTAAACAAAAACTGTAAAAGCTAGAAAATTTTCATTACAGTAAGAACAGTCACAATAAATTTGTGCAAAATATACCATATCTCTTAAGAATATAAACATTATTAAAACAATTAAAATTTTCTGTTAACTACCCTCTTAACGCCTCAATATTGTATCACTTTACACCACATCTGCGCAAAGAACTAAGCCTAATATTACTACGATTTTATTCACAACAAAAGACTTTAATAAACTCAAAATCTGATGTACAATACAGTGTGATTTGACATCTTAGTTGTCTATCTAAAATTACTTCTTTAGTAGCGTGATTTATAGGCGATATATTTTCAACCATATATCCCGCACTGTAAATAATCATATTACTGTATCTACAATTTAAAAAAAAATTTCAAACCGCAAACTGTTGTTTTCTTTCATATTTCTTCATAGTTATAATAATATCTGCTACTAACAGAGCCAATTTTTCAAGACTCAAAAGACATTTCTGATATATTAACTGCAGCCAACAGCAAATTAAATTCATCAGGTGTATTAACTGTAGTTTTGTAGTATTCAATAGTTTATTGACAGTAATAATATTGCCAAAACCATTTAAAACGGAGCAAAAATGTTTTAAAGGATTGGATACAACTAAGCGAACAAGACTAGTAATTAAAAAAAATTTCCAAACAAAGACACGAACCAAAACATGTCCTACGTGTGCGACACATCGCACTCATTTTACCACTGAGACATTCCTTTCTTCTAGAAGGCAGCAACAAACGGTTTGACATCTAAGAAAATTAGTTTCTTTTCTTGTTTTTCATTTGGTTACTTTATGTTGGCAAGACGTATACATTTAATCACCGTTGTGCTGTTATTCGGTTTGAAGAGCAAAATAATGCTCTACTATGAATTTTTGTTTCCAAAAAGCTGCGAATAACACACATAATTACACCTTTAACTGTCAAAGTGAAGTGTTTGGATCTCGACGACTGCCATGTTTGTGCTTCCACGTCACTCGAGTCGAATGGTGAAAACGAATACGGCAGAAAACGGTATGCTCCACTTTCAAGAGCTCGTATACGGAATCAGTGTACTGAGTGAGAAGCGGCGGCCATTGAAATGACTCGGTCGTAATGCCAACAGAAACAATCCCAATGTAAAAAATATTATTGATTACAATGATAAGAGTACGGAATTTAAAAAATAAACTACATATGAGGAACGGTATATGCAACATTAATTATGCGTTCATTGAGGCTAATTGTAACGCTTCGAAAAGCTGCTTGTTTAGAAATTGTTATAATTTATTTTTTGGCGAAATCCTCCCTGAAGACAATTGTTTAATTTGATAAATATGGTTTTAATTTGCGAAACAAAATGAACTGTACATTTCTCAATTATTTTCGGCAACGATGTAAGGCGAGTGTTTATTCCCGTTGGTTACACAGGGTTATTATAGGGTGTTCTTTAAGTATATACAGCTACATTGGGTTATTTTTTGTGCTTAATAGTAAAGTTCGAACGTACGACTCTTTAAATATACTATTATGTAGAACATTCTTCGTTACGCTAAAAACTAACTACTTTGAAAATAATTGTTTCTATCTTGCGCTTTGTGTAATAGTTTATATATATATATATATATATATATATATATATATATATATATATATATATATATATATATATATATATAATGAATTCTCTATTAAATGAAAGAAATTGCTCTTGTTGATTACACAATGCAAAACCCAGAAAAAAAACATGACTTGGCAGATTGTGTAAGTGTTTTTATTTTTCGTAAAGTAAGGATGGGTTTTATAACAATGTTGTACATTAATAAAATCCCACACCTACATCCGCTAACTTCCCAAATATCTGAACACATTTTAAATACACAGGTGAACAAAAGTAATAAAAAATTTACTATTTTGATTTGTCAGAGTCAATTATAAAAACAAAGCAGCACAGTTTTTTAATTTTGGCATTATCTGAGAATTTTCAACAGTCACATCTGAAAAATGCGTTCTCTAATGTCTGTTTTCTCAACTTCACGTATGCGGAATATCAATCCGACCGCCCACTACCAGTCGAGAAGGAACTCGCATACGAGAGGTTCTTACGAGTGCGCCAGAGGTGTTCAAGCATACCAACATATCTTTCCGAGCAGTAAGATGTGCAGCTCGACTATGAATAATACTCGAGCACATGACTCCAGCATACCACATCTCGCATACTCAGAGCCGCATGCGAGTTCAACAACTCGACTAGTCTCGAATAGACTAGGAACCTTAACGATTTTGAGCATAGACCCTCTGGTCCTCTACCTACCTACTTCAGCATGACACATCTTCCTGGTACTACCTGTAAAAATCTACGTAATAATGCTACCCTGGATTGTTACTTTAAAATTGCATTTATTTAAACAAAATGAAAAACTACTCGGTGTTTCAAATTTTTTCTTTTATTTGGTCACTTTAACGTGATCATCAACTGCACAAGGCCTTCATAAAGGTACAACGGGAGAAGGGGAGCCGGAGTCGGCCAGAACTTTTTAGGGAACCATTCCAGCAGAAAGATTCTGAAAAACCTTGGAGATTGTTCTTGTTTACTATCAAATGGTATTTTAATTATGTTTAAAAATGGATTTTATAGCCTATTTCCAGGGCATCAATACACCCAATGTAATTCACTTAACGTTTGCATCAGTTACCACCACGCAAAATAAACACACTCCCTCCTGACTCACCCAACATATTTCTGTGTGTATGTATATATAGAGACTAGTAGTCCCCCACGGCTTTGCTCGCGAGTATTATTCATAACTGATAATATTTACTTTAATTGAAAAACCTCTTTGTACACCACACTGGTACTTCAGTCATCAAGTGTTAAGAGTGTCCAAGCTGCTAGTTAAGCTAACTCTGCAGAAGGATAAGTAGATATAGCTGTCCACGCGAAAAACAGTCTTAAGTTTGTCCCTGTCACTAACAGCGACTTCACATGGGCCTTATTTATAGCACTGCAAAGTTAACGTTGTGAGGTAGTTATAGTCTCTTAAATGTAGGAGATCAATTGAAAAACATCTGATTCACCCTGTGAATTTCAAAAAAATTGTAAAACTACTTTTTGAGTATTTACATAAGAAAAAATTTTGAAGTGAATACCAATTCTCTATCCCGAAGGATTAGATAGATATCGATAGTAAATCGGAAACACATTTAAGGTCTTTTTACCCCCTTATGTTGCATTTCGAAAAATCCTTAAATTGGCTAACATTCATTTTTAAGTGTGTCCTATTACAGTAAAAATGACGATGATAGGCCGTCGAGTTCGAAATCTATCGACGTTTCTTCGGAAATACATTTCACCCCTTTTCAACCCCTTACAAGTCGAATTTCGAAAAATCACTACTTAGAGATCACCTACGACCTGAGAGGAAACCACGCCAAAAATTTTACGATTCTAGGTTCTGTGGTTTGGGCTGCAGTTTGATATGCCAGCCAGTCAACCAGTGTTCTCTTTTATACATAGAGACTATGCACACATACACACATTTTGCTCTAACTATAAATTCAACGTAAAATGGCAAAATTTCACCTGCAGTGTTACAAAAACGCTCTTCAGCAAAAAAAAAAAAAATTAAAATAACTGTACGAAAAGCGCAGAGTACTGCTAGGTCGCGGCAGTCGCACGTGGCAGTGCAGTGGACCGTCTGAAGGGGAAGAAAAGATGTTGCGGCCGTTCTTGGTGGTGCCTGTCCCACCCCCTCCCCCCTATCCCAACCTACACAAGCCAAGGAGACAACTAGGACGCAGTCAGGTGGACTGGAACCTCGCCGCCGCCGGCACAACCGAGCTACGGCGAATCAATGATGTGAAAGTCTCGAGGCCAAATACAAATCTTGTCGGGCTGGGACCACAGACGAAATAAAACTTCCCTCCGCCCTTTCCATCCACTGCAGTCCAGAAACCCCTTCGTCCTCACCACCTCGGAAAAAGAAGTAAGGATAGGAAAAAAAAAAAGGAATTTCTCCTTCAGTGCGCGCGAGGGATAAAAAAAAATAACCACCGCGAAAGAGAAGCAACAACCGGCGCATCAAGAAAATTACACAGATGTTTATACTGTACCGGGCAAAAGTAGAATTTACTTTCCTCGTGAACACACCCCCCCCCTCACCAGTGCTCAATGTGTGTGGAGCCATTAGATACATACCACGTAACTGTACAGCTGAGACCTGATGTCATTACACTGTGGGTGCTACATTCACACTTCTTGCTAGACAAAATAACGAGCTGCACGAAAAGCAACTTCGCCATGGCGGTAAGGTTCACAGTCTTTCGCGGCCATTAACTATGAGATCTTGGCAGCTGGGATCTACATAGTGATCAAAAAAGTGACGTAACCCATGGGCAGAGACCTGAAAAATTCGCGGGTTCACTGACATGTAGGCTAGCCTCCAAGAATCTCTGTGAACACAAGAAGACAACGGCTGTTCGTTGGCTGCTCGCTCCCACAGTGAAATAGGCCTGCATTTAGTTACATTGTTATTATTGGCTCATCTACTTTAAGGCGGTGTCAAATAAATCAACGGCCAATTGTGAAAGTAGCACGATCTTAGGCGTGTATCGACTTTGCGAGGCTGCCTCGCGCGGCAAGCCTCGCAAAGTCGATACCCGGTTGCCGGGCGAGGCAGTGCTCGTGTTGGCTCGGGCGAGGCTGCCTCGGGACGAGTCGACTGGAGTCGGTTTTCGTGCCGTGCTCAAAGGCGCCTCAGTGCGAGCGGAGCTATCTGTGTTGACTGTTCTTCGTTGCCAGCTACTGATGACTCGGGTTAGCTCGCGTGGTAGCCTCGCGTAGTCCTTGTGCATCGTGAGGCAGCTTCGCGACCATTCTTGCCTCGCGAGGCTTGCCGCGCGAGGCAGCCTCGTAACGTGGATACGCGCCTTTACAGTTGTTGGAATTCTAACTTGTGCCTGTAAGAAAACGCAAATTTTTCAGGTCTCTACCCATGGGCCAAAACTCTTGATTCGTTTGTAAAGATGTTTAGGATAAAGTGATCACTTTTTAAACCCTAGTTAAGTTTTACGTTTCAGATAATACTAGCCTGTCACTTTTTAATGTTAACAAAGCAAACAAACTAACAATCAAAGGATATAGACCGTACCACACTTAAAAATTAATGTCCGAGGTCACAACAAATATCTTTTTTAATTGTTACTCTAGACAACTTCGCCTCTAAAGTGCTCACTTTATCGCGAACCACATATATATTCGTTGTATCCACCTTGGCTATGACTGATGTAGCTCCATGAGTTGCGTGTTTTTTTATCATATCGTAGCAGCATCAAGCAGGATTCACAACCACACTTAGCGAACGTACGAACGTGAGGTTTTTGTGATTGGATTCACGCCATAAAACTTACACACGCACAAAAGTTGATTTTGTTAGTGCACAATGTCGGCAGTCAATTATGGAACATTAATAGTTCTGGAACGAAACAAAATAATTTACAACCAAAATTGGGAGAAAATGGAAAACATTATTAAAATGTAATTAGTCTTAAGTTCTTATGACTACTTAAAACTGGATTCACAATAACCACTGCATACGTTAGTAGAAAGTTGATCAACACAGTCACACTACGTGCCAATGTGAATACTTGCATGTCACACTAATTGTTTCTAATTTTACGCACGTACAGTAAAACACGTACTTTTACTAATTTTTTTTGAAAGTTTACAAATATATTGTAAAATTTACGGGGAATATTTTTAAATACGTAAAATGTTTATTTTTTTAATTTACAAATATTTTTGTCTATGTACAAATAATAACAGTATATTTACCAATAAATTCATGCGCATTTTACAACAGCTGCTTAAAATGTCACAAACACTGTTTTGCAATAAGAATATTTTTGGTAAAGTACAAAATATTTTGTAAAATGTGACATGCCGTTGAAGGTTAATTTATTATACGTCAAACACACTGTTCAGAAAAATATATCCCACTAGCCCCCACAGCTGTTTGGAAAATTTAGACCATGCGACATTTTTGTTGTAGTGGCTAGAATAATATTTGTTTAGACATTAGTTTACAAGCCTTTTTTTTTTGATAAAAGAACGGATATTTTTTACTGTGTACGTCTGAACTTAAAATGTTGGTTGCGAATTCAGTTTAGGTTCTCTGATGTTTCTCCTCCCGACGTTTCGGAAGACATTGCAGCCCTCATCTGCAATGAGCAGCAATTTCACCCTGAAGATGGAACTCGCAATGTCTTCGGAAATGTCGGGAAGAGAAAACGACAGTGATGCGGATAAAACAAATCCAACATCCTGGTATTATTTGTTCGCACGTCATAATAATTTCACTACTGACACAGTGCTTAAATAGCGAAACTGAACCTGCGCTACATACAGTACCAACGAATAGCTACACCAGCAATGCCACATTCCCGGCATTCTGCACGAGTAATTCCAGCTAAGTAATTCTCCACTTACTTTGGCATGCCTTTGTTTCTCGCAGCGGATTCAGTGAATACAAGTCAGAGTACCACATACTACAATGAAACCTGACTATTACAGTCGCGGGCGCCGAGCGGTGTCCAGAGCTTAGGCCGTTACAACATTATTCGAAAACTGCTCATACTGCACATAAGTAATCTCTGGTTAGGACTTGGGAATGACATACAAAAAACATACACGCGTGTAATTCTATTTCACGTTCACCAACAATCATTAAAGTATGTTTTCTAGTGACCTAAAAATGAGTGTTTTTGCCATCCTTCTTAGTACGAAAATCTTGATGCAGAATTATTAAAGGGCATAGGTGTGTACAATACACGTTAATAGTTTATATTACGTCATCAAATGATTGGGTCACCGCCGAAGGTGTCCTAGGGGCGAGTTGTCGGCGAGAAGACAGCACGCCAATTCAGTAACTTGCGTCTCTAGAGGCTAGAAGGAGGCGTAATGCGTGTGGTATGTCGTCCTTAGCGTTTCCTATCTTCTTAGACTACAAACGCGCTTAAAATGGTCAGTACTTTTAATCCTTGGGAACGCAACTGTTTTAAAATAATGTTTTGAACAAAGTACAAAAATTTAACACGTGAAACGTGTATATTTACCAGAAAATAATCGGTACTTTCATAATGAATTCTTAAAAATAACGGCGTTTTCAGAACATCTGTACATAAAAATATAAAGTGTCAGTTTGTCTTACACAATATTATTAATAAACTATCAGAAGATGTTATCGGTAAATACATATAATGGTTTCACGTCACACGATTTAGCACACACACACGTACGAATATAAACACACACAAAATACAATGGAACATCATTGCTAGAGCCACGATATTGTAGTGAAATGAATTTTGCACCAATTTGTTTCAATGATTTACGTGCGCATCGGCAGCTCTGCCTCGTGGTTACTGGCAACGTATGTTTGTTCAGACACATCTCTCATTTAGCTGTACCAATCATTAAACGCTCATTGCGATACATGTCAGAATTTTTCCAGTAGAACCCCAACACAGATTAGAGTTAAACAGATCAATCACGGATCATGAAGTAGAGTTTCTAATGCGCACGTTAGGCATGCAAACCAAACGGTGCAAAAATAATTTCGTTTTCGCCACAAACTTGGGGTTCTACTCGATGCTTATTGTTAGGGACTCCTGGTTTTCACGAAAATATTTTGGCATCAAACTGCATTACGTTAACACCTGTAGGTCTGATTCAAGCTCAGTGATAGGATGTACTGACTCTTAATACGTACTAGGGTTCAATCTGTAAATCTCAGGAGTGTAGTGTCGCAGTATTCTTGTTCTGATTGGCATAGATGAGAGACGTCTTTGCACAAGGACACGCTGGCCATAGCCATGAAGCAGAACTGTTAGATGTTGTCTTAAGGAATTGAAACAAGTTGGTGCAAAATTATTTTCCCGTTAGTTAAGGATCCCCACTCTTTACTTATTATGAGTTACGAACAGCTGGGGACGTGTAGGAGAATAGCCGCCTGTAATGGAAAGTCGTCGGTTTCTATGTGACAACCCTGTAAACAAGGGCTGTATTGCCGGTGATTCACTCTCTACACGGCTCCGGAAATTATGAAAAGCCACTGCAACGGGAGGAGTGAGGCGCTACTAACATGGCTTTAGTTCGCGGGGTTTTCACACCGGAGGTCGTGACCTTCTATTGAAGTCAACTATGACAGGAACCAACTACCAGCTCGCCCTTTTCTCCATACAAGCGTCCACGCCAAGGTAATTTCTACACGAGCGCTAGAAACGCGGCGTTTGAACAGCCCTCTGTGGAACGCGAGCTAATGCCGGTGAGTAGGGCCAGGAAAAAATTTACGAGTTCAATTAACTACATGCTAGAATCCAATGTCCTATGCATACTCAAGCCACGTCTATTCGTTCATTGGCTGCCGTCTGAATGCGCAGCAGGTAATAGACAAATGGTAGGGCTTCGGTATACGCATGATAATGGATTCTAGAATGTTGGTCGTTGAGCTCGCGAAATATTCCTGGCCCTACCGATGAGACAATCACAACATAAATGGAGAAGGCATTAACGTGGCTAGAAGGGCGATTTAAACGCTATTAACCCTGCGTCTGGCTAGAATCCACATACCTATACTCGCCCGACCACTCTTCGTGACATCATTGATTTCGGTCATTCCTATCTTTGTATCATGCCTACATTGCAAGGATATTGGGCATTTTATAGTTGCCCTAATATCACTGGTTGATAACGTTCTTCAGGCGCGCCACACAAACTGTCGGCCAACAGTAGAAGTCAGGATGAATTGTTGAAATAATTTAATACACGAATATGCTAAAAATTTGCTTTTACAATTGTAGTAGGGGCTACCGTTGCAGCGGCTGTCGATAACTCAAGTGCATTCGGCAGTCTTCGGTGCGCTCGGAAATCTTTCGGCTCAGATGCTGGTCAGAAATACAGGCTGTGTCACTGTGAATGAGAGATTTTGGTCAGCGCTTAACATCAAGGTTTTTAGCGCTGGTGAGGAGTGACATGATGTGAGAACGGAGGAGCGCCGGAATGAACGGTTGGTCGAAACGGGAGATTCCAAAGAAAACCCGCCGTCCAATGGTATTGTTCGGCACGATTCCCATATGCGAAAATCCGGAGACCGATCCCGCTGGGAACCGAACCCGGATCGCCTTGGTGAGAGGCGAGAGGTCTGACCATTTTGGACCACCGAGGCCTCCTTGTATCATTGCAGTTGTACGTCGACCATCTTATGTGGGACCTTGAATATTCCTTTCATCTTACCACATCTTATTTCTATTTGCAATCTTGTGCATCATATACCCACATCTGGTTTCCCAATCACTGCTACTTTTCGACAGTTACTTGATTTACATTATCTGGAGGCAGCCATAATTAGTTCTGGAGTTATCTGCCAGGCACACTGTTGTAGCCGCCATCTAGAATACTAGAGTTTTTCGTCCAGGACACTGCTGTAGTCATCATTTTTGGGTTTGGAGATGGCTGCCAGGGGCGCTGCACTCGTTGGATTGATCAATCGCTAAGTTTCTTGGTTTGTCTGCTGGGCAGCACTAGCGTCGCACTACATGTAAGAGTCCCATGGCAAGCAGCCTTGTTGAAATATCACATTTACAGTTATAATTTCGAAGTAAGTAACTAAAAAACAATCCTGTGGAGGTGCGGAGACCCGAACTGTTATAGGCCCTATGTGTTCTTATAAAACCGACATCTTAGACCACTTGGATACTTATGTATGTAGAGAAAATGGAAATTATATGTAGCATGTATATATTATATATATATATATATATATATATATATATATATGTGTGTGTGTGTGTGTGTTTGTGTATTAGGCACACACTATGAAATACTCCCATTTTCAAGATATCAAAGTGATTTACTTTTCTTTCATGGAGGCAACAATACTACAGTTGACTTCTTTTTTCATGAAAGCAACGATATTGAAAGTAATGATTTCTTATTTTCGGAAGTATAAAACTGCTTCGATGGTAAGGTTAAGTCATTTGACATTTTAACATCCACTGATAATTTAATTTTAATTTTTTGTATATTACTTTCATTACTTTCTAACTTGTAACAGTGTATTAATTGTATTAAAGTTTTTTGTCGCAATAGTTGGCTCACGAGCGTATAGAAGTGTCTTCCATCATCCAGCTCGCGTACTTTACACATTACACCTATTTTTATTCACTTTATTTATCCGCAATTACTTTATTAAAACGTAAAACACCAACCTACTATGCAGGATTGATTTTTTGTTTCAACTATAGTAATCAATGTGAGAAATGCAAGAACGAAAAACCTGTTTCACTGTAGAGTAATATAATATAATTACTGTTTACTGTGGCATAGCGTCGCAACGAACTGTATAACAAGAGTACGCGCAAATTTTTTTATGTGATTTAAATTTTATATACGTAAATTAATGCCCCAATTATTAGTGCCGTTGTGATATAAACACATACACAATATACCGCAGCAGTAGTCCCTCCTACTTTTTTTTTTTTTTTTTACTTTGCTCACTTTCTAAACTTCTCTCTCCCATTTCCACCGGTTCTCTATCTGGCTACGAAGCGAAATTGCACCTTCTTGTCAAAGTCGCCCGAATCATTAACGACTTCAAAAGAACTTTAATCGAAAAAGTTAAAGCAACAGATACGACGAAGGGGTGCAGTATTTACATAGCTAAGTTGTTAATCTTATCTTTGCAGAGTCAGCCAGGGGGCGGATGATGGAGACGCAGAGGGATGTTCGCGCACGAGTTAACTGCCGACTACGACGATGCTAACTTTCATGTCTGGCCGAGGGCAGGCCAACGAGCAGGGCAACCCTCCCGCTACTTCAACTGAATATTGACCTGCATACTCCAACATTACAGTTTATTCCCGTTGACAAATATCCTGCCTCCCACAGAATATAACAAACACTTCTTCATTTTATGTTTTACATACTATTTTTTTTTTCATTGACGGTGGAAAAGTGAACTTAAAAAAATTATGAAATTATCGGCTACATCCTGGATGTTAGTTCATTTATGCCTTTTATATTTACCATTATATCTACTTAATCTCAATATATATCTGTTTGTTCCTTCGTTCAACTATAATATACAACGTGAACAGATAATATTGCTTTACAACGTGGAGCATATATACACTGTAGAAATTATTTATACGCTTTAGAAAGCATTATTTGGAAAGTATTGCTACAGAATTTTATTTTACCAGTACAAGTACACTTCGTATGTTTAGAAGGAAATCTTGTTCAAAACACTCGAAATTAGTGCATCGCATTCGATTCACAATTTAAAAAAGGTGAAATAGTAAAACCGGTCCTTAAAACTCCCGCCTATCTGGCTCTTGAAATGCACCACAGTGGATTTTAAATAAGTGTTTTCTTTTTTTCGGTAAATTATTTCACTTTCTCTCAATCCACAAATTTATATAAAAAAAAACATTTCTGAGAAGAACTGATGAGTGATTCAAAATGTTATGTACATTAGAAAAACTGTTTTTATAAGCTCTCCAGCATAATATAAAATGCATTTCCTTTGAGATCACCCTTCACTTAAGCCTTCGTCTGTTGAATCAGTGTTTGCTCGTATACCCGTGTCTCAACATATAACTGTACTTGGTTTATTTTTTCAGGAAACTTATTTTAGACACCACGTTTGATTTGGTAAGACGAAAAAAAGTGAAAATGGCATTCATAAACCTTAGATTCTAAAGGTAAAGTAGAAAGGGACATCCTGACATCTAATACAATTCCTTTGGCTATCGACACATGCAGTAATATCATAGTGTTAACTGCATGTTATTGGAGTACAACGAACGAGATCAGGACCTGGAAGCATGTGTGTTATAAGGCGGATTCTTGATCGCTTAATGAATACAAATACATTGCATCAATACACAGTTATTTTTAACAGTAATACAGATCAAAACACTGAAAAATACACACATCGCTGATATTAACAACTTAATAAGTGTAACCGACGAATATAAGAATTTTAGTTACCAGCTAGTTAACTGGTTGCTATTTTTATATGTTACAGGGTAAGTAAGGTTTCCTACAATTAAAGAAAGTTTTTAGAAGTCTAAGAAATAATGCCAAATAACGAAGAAGACAAATTTAAAATAGAAAACCGGATTAGTTCATTTTTAAGATGAACCAAATTACTAAAACATAGGGCTGCAAGTGTTTTTGTACATTCTACAAAGAAAATTTTAAAATCCTGATTGCCCACAGAAATCTTAGTGTAACAACAAATAAGTTAGTTTACTTGTTAGGGTAAACGTGTGACTCGGAAAAGATTTGTATTTGTAGTTCTGCACAGAATCATTTTAGCAGCAGTATTCTATGCATTTTTTTTCCTTCGTTAAAGTACAAACAAATTTACAACACATATTTGGTTTTATCTACAAACTGACAGACGTGTCATTAAAATAAGATACAGAAATAATTTTAAAATGCGTGGCTTTTTACATGCTTTCGTTTCATACCTTCTCAATTATTCAAAAGCATAATTACTGGAAGTGAAAACCTAGCCACAGAAAAATACTATATATATATATATATATATATATATATATATATATATATATATATATATATATATATATATACATACATACATATACATATAATATACGACTATGTTGACTATTTTTAAAAATAAGATAAATACATTTCGAAATTTACTTGACAAATACAATTTTTTTCCATATTTCTATTTGCACTGCCAAAACTAATTTGATATAGATGATTCAGAATAAAGTGAGCACTCAAAAAGCCTTGATTAACTTTTATTTTCCGCCAGTTTATATATTTCCACTGCATGTAAATATAAACATTTGCGAGTGCTTTCATTTACATAGGCTTGTACAATGTTTACAACTACATTAAAATGCTTCGATAAATGTTACCTACAATGTCTACTCATTAAATGCACGGGTACTGAATATAGGCTATACTAATTAGTAATCTTTGTTATATATACCTGCGAGTTAACGTCCTATAAAACTGGTTTCTCTGCATCGACTCTAATTGATACAACACGCACTATTGCCGTTACGAATCTGGTAAATGCATGCACAGTATATTCGAATGTGTAACTCAAAACCGCCACTAAAAACACACGACATGACAAACGCAATTATGAACGACGGCGACGCCCTTAACAGAAACAATAAATAATGTATTGCCTATGTGTGAACCATAAAAACAAATGCTGTCTATAATTCCGATACTTAGGCCGGCGATCGTAAAACATAACAAATTACACATTACCAATGATTTCACATCATTTGCAATTATATTAATAAACAGCAATTTCTAATACTTTTGAATGTGTTAATCCGAAACCCATACTAACTGAACAAAGGACAAACACAATGACTCAACTAACTCGCTTCCAAGCGAAACGGCGAAAACCCAACTCTGATGCCACCTGCCGGTGGAATTTTGAACTACCTCTGTAGAGCGGAGCGCTGCCGGCATGTGGCAACGGCAATAACTAATGGTTTAGCGGATCGGTTGCGTCACTTTGTGCTGGCGCTAATTAAATCAAATTATACATTTAGTACATATGTCACTAAGATCATAAATAAATATTATAAAGTATATTTAAAACACAGAGGTCGATTGAATGTGATATTCTTCCACTAATGTTGAATTAAAACAGGAAAATACACGGAACTACATGCAATGATTCGCTACCAACCCAACAAGCTATAATGTAACTCTTATTAATGTTGACTTATATGCAGTAACAGCTAGCGATTTTCTTCAAAGGTTAAATCTTAAGTGCTCAGTTTATCCCGAATGACCTATACTTAATTACAAAGCATTAATTACAATACAAATGCGAACACTTTTATTGCAAATTATTACGAGTTTGATTAAAATGACGTACTTGTAGGCCTACATAGCCTAGCTTTTTAAAGTATTTATGGAAAATACATTTCTTCCTTGTAATTTAGTTTATTGGATTTTAAAAATAATAATTTCATAATGAACTTAAAAAGAAGATTAAACACTAACATTAGGCCTATACATATTATCGTATTTTTTCTTAAATAATTTCATCATGAACTTAAGAAAAAGATTAAACACGAACACTGATCACCTCGTGCAGTATGTCGAGATATATTTAGTCTAGAAAGACTGGGCGCTACAAAAGGGTAAGCCTATTTCGCTTCTGAAACATGAGAACTTCCATGCAATAGGCCAGTTTCATGACGTCAGTTCTTGTACGCCGTAGTCCGATTGGATCGCTGAACACTACGCACGACACAAAAACGAATCGTAAGCCAATTTCTAAAAAAAAACTAAATTGCACCAAACTCGCACACTCCCCCCCCCCCCTTGTTCGTCGAAACCAATCTGCCGCGAACCAGGCTTCTACGCGTTCGTGGTACTTCCAACGAGAAATAGCCCGCCCCAACCTCTGTGTAACTGGTATTAATCGGCTCGATACAGACAGCAACACAATGAGTGTCACTTTCCTGAACAGTCGGCCCTTCCAGTAAATCACGCTGGCCTAACGTAATATCCCTGTGCAATCCAGAGGCGCTTTAACACTGTAGAGTGCTTCGTGGTGTTTTTAACTATGCGATCAGTTCCTAGAACCCTAAATACAATCACTCTGGGTATACCTAAATCTGACGTTTACCTAAAAATATGTGCTATATTAAATTAATAACATAAATTTTACGAATTATTTATGTTGTGTTTGTGTGTGTACACACATATTTAATCACTAAAATTATAAAGCAAATTTGAAAATAGAAATGTAGAGATACATATCCTGTAGAAAAAAAATATGCCTTACGAATACTTATTTCTAAATCCATAAACGAAATAACAATGCTGATGACAATTTAATAGGACAGTTTTAAGGCAGGATGCAATATTTCTCCTACGTTAAAGAATAAGAGAGAACAATAAATATTTCAAAACAATATGTATTATACTAGCCGATGCACTTCGCAGCCGGTAAAACTACGCATTTTTGATGGACAGTATTCAATATTTCACATTCAAAATGTAGTTTAAGAGTAAATGTTAATGTTACAAAGTAATACTAGTAATTGTACCAATTCATACGCACACATTTCGTCACAAAGCAACAGCAGAAGACCGATCCCAAAACACAACAGTGGCTTCAGACACTTCATGACGGACACGTGTATAGAGTCAGGTGACATCATGTGGTGGCGGCTTATTGTAAACTGCTCTTCCGAGTACTTTGACAAGAATAAATCACAATTACAATGACCTGGCAACCGGAGCGGCCATGACCAAGCGAGGTGGCGCAAAGACTCGCATTCGGGAGGACCCAGGCTCGATCGCCAACTCCGGCCATCCTGATTTCGGTTTCCATTGTTCCCCGAAATCGCTCTTTGTTCCTGTCCTTGCGTTTAATAGTGTGTAGCCGTCTCCAATGACTTCGCTGTTGACGAGACGTAAAGGCGAAAACTTCAACAGAAACATAAAACAAAACTAATGAACATAATGTACTCCCGAATCTGGAAATCAGGTGATGACGGGAACAAGTCCACGTAGTCACAGCGACACACAGTAGAGCTGCTTAACTGGTGGCCGTGACACTGTGTAGCATTAACTGGTGCTTTTTGTGTTGTTCTTCTAAATTCACTGTAAGAAATTGTGGAACTTTACACATCACGATATATGAAAATATGCTTCATGATTAATTACTAGGTTATAGAAGATGTCCTCCGTTGGCGAGGTGTGGTCGTGCATAAATGACAGGGGCATTAGATCAGAATATATATGCGCGCCAGCTTAGATGGCGAGTGGCAGCTACTCAGTGAAGGGCACATTCAAGTAATTCAAGCAGTAGGCCGCTGCAAAAACACCTAGTAGCCTATAAATACCGGGATGAAATCGACCTATGTAAATTGCTCATTCGATTTTAAAACTATAGTAATATTATATACAACACATTCTAGCTCGTTACCCGCCACCGTACATGGCGCGTGATGTACACTCTGGACACAAGGCTTAATCATGCCTGAAAGAAATAACCAAAAAAGAGTTTGGCTGTTACTGAGGTCGTGTGGCTGATCGAACACTTCGTTCCTCTTCTCTGTGGCCGATTTCCAAATACCACAAATATTCGCCATCGAGCACTCTCACTCGGAAGTGACGTCTGAGGGTGTTGTTCCATACCGCAAGGTGTGAATGCGAGCACACGAGTGCCGGTAACGAGTTTGTAAATACATGCTTTATGCACACTCTTACGTGTACTCCATGTTTACTAATACCATAGTTTGCAAATACGTTATAAAAGAAGTAAACTGTTACGCTGCTCTTTTTTTACATGACCAAATTGAACGCTGACATATTGCAGGTGAAGATAGGGAATTGTGTACTTTAGCTCGGGTGGGGGAACGATTTTTTTTTCAACCAATAAAACATTGGTATAGGACATCACATGTTTTGGGCTGTAACATGGCGCCGTCCAATTTGGTCACACATAGAGACACACCGTCTCACCTTCTTGCACCCTTTGATATTTTGCGTGTAATATAGCATCAGATACGGCAAATAATAATTATAATATTTTGGAAAGAAGGCACTGGATGCGCGATAACGGCGGTTACAATGTCGACGTGCAAATGCGAGTGTGTATGCATACCAAAATATTTTGAGGAATTCAGAGAACGGAGTGTGAGTGGAATGCGTGTGCCAATGTTGTGTATTAACACGGCCTCTGGTACACCAATGGTTACACCCACCAGTCAAATGGTGCCACATAAAACTCACATTTGTGTATCGTCTTTGCTAAACACTGCTTCCCTACAGGTACACCTACACGCTTCGACTCTGACGTCTTCATTTTTATCGGGTTTCTACGAGTCATTCGGCTCACGCTCGTTCGATATGTCAGAAGACCAGATCAACGCCTACAAAAACGCCAAGGAATTCGTTCAAATACCAAATCACCAACAGTGACTGGTGTTTATGTACACGTGTTTGTATTCCTGGCTACAGCTTATTCTTCCGGAGAGAACCTGCAAACACACTAAATCATTACTGTAAATATTGCACTGTTGTCGGCATAAGCATTCTTACAATACGCCCTTATGGCATACAAATTACAAAATTCAAAATCGAACATACCCATGTCTAGGCGGACCACACCGAGTTTTAATATACATTACTTTCTTGGTCCATTGCGTGTCTCACGCGAACTCTAAACAATTTAATAACACAAAATAACTGTAAGGGCCTGTATTACCACCTCCGGATAAAGTTCGGGATAGAACATAGCTAGAAGATAGCCCAGAAAAGTGTATTATGACCCTTTCATATCGCTTATCCGAGATACTATCCACTGAATAAGTGGTTAGGATTCAAGTTCACAAAATAGAGACCTACCATTGAAAGTTTGGTGACTGCAGAAAACGTAATAACAATTATGAGATAATTAGTAATTTTGTAGATATTTCAGCTTAAATTTTGTGTTACGATTTATTTTGGTTTCGAACCGATTATTAATACTATATTTTAACTCTTCGGACTTAGTGATGGTAAAATGAGTCTTTGTATAGTAAAAACGTTATTTTTAATTCGTAGAAAAAGTATTGCCATTTTGCATAGAAAGAATTTGCTATTCACTAAAGTGATACAGCTGCGTGTTTGTTTTATATTCGAGAATTATATAAAAGTTTTTTTTAAGATTTGTAATTTGTTGCGCCTATACAATTGTATGAGTCGCCCTATCGGCTTTATTTTAACCAGGATTTACTGTGTTGCAAGCGTGAATTATAAAATTAAAAATTCATCTGGGTCTATTATTGTATTTGATGCATATATTTTATGAATAATTTACTTACTGAATTTGTTAAACATGAGAAACAGTACAAATTTGTAATATTCCCGTAACCTTAAACTACAACAACCCAACTAAACAAATTTCAACCAAATAGTATACAATTAGCTACATTTTACTACCAACTTATGAACGAACTAACCAAGTACCTCCGAATATGTACCTGATAGTTATCCTGTTTCTATCCAGAGGTCGTAATACACAATGGCTGACTATTAGTAGCTGATAGCATATCCAGCAGATAGTAATCTGCCAGTTTTATCAGGAGGTGGTAATACAGGCCCTAAAACTAGCGATACGTCATTAATGTTATAATTGTGTACCGAATTTTGTAATTTGCAAAACACCACATATTAACATTAACTAATTTTTCAATGTTCGGAACGTTTTCGAAATATAACATTAAAATACGATAATGTAAAAAGTACTTATTTTATTTATTTTCAAAAGCATGACACAAAAAAAAACTACTTTTCTAGACCTACTGCATGCCGATAGCCCAATCGGCAGTCAGCGGCATGGAGTGAGAAAGGAACATTTTGTATAGAAACTGTAATTTAATTTATAACTCAAATCGACTAACAGGCTGTAGGCCACAAAGAAAGCAAACTGAATCAACAACACTGCTTTCGTTTCTTGTTTGCACACAAACGAAACCTCAATCCATTTTTCATATGTGTATAATTCATACTATAATTATTCTACAATTCTGGTAAAAGAGAAAGATTGATAAACGATAAATTATTTATGTTGACACCTATATGTGATTAAGGAACACGAACCAAATACACACTATTTTGTCCAGGAATAAACTAACGACTTACTTGATAACAAATATTGCTTATTTAAAATAGAACAAACAAAAACAACAAAAAGAATAATCTAGCATGATGTAAAACTAGGGTATGTGAGATGTATGTAATTTATCTTTTGAGAACGGCAGCAAGCAGCTCTGTGACTCGACCACAAATTGTTGCGTCTGACCTTCCCTTAACACTACAGTCCACTAAACATGGCAGACCTTCCCCTGTGAACACTACAATCCACTACACGGGGCTGACCTTCCCCTGTGAA
>PNEQ01080120.1:0-45511 GCA_003012365.1 Medauroidea extradentata | reverse complement strand
GGCACTAGCGGTGAGTTCCTGTTGGTTTAGGGAAGGAGAGCGATCCTTTACCTATCTCCTGTCTCGCCTTACCCTAACCCTTCCACTCGCCTCTATTTCTGTATTGCTGTATTTCCTTGTTCTCTATACTAATAAACTCTTGTTACCTTCCATCTCTGGCTTATTTATCTTCCCCCTTCCCAGGCTAAAACTTGTAACAACACGCTAATGATTATTTAATGACTTTTTCGAGCCAAATGTATACGTTCAACAGTCAGGAACATTTTCCTAATATTTTCAGTGTACATTATATTTTTGTAGTAACTTAATATAGGCTACACAGATAATTAGAGTAACTACGGCATGTAAAATTCAGAATTGCCCTGCATTGCCGTGTCGATATACATGACGAATTTGGCTATCAAAGGCATCAGTGTACCATTATGAATCACAGATATTCACTATGTGTTTCGCTCGTAGTTTTATTAGAATTTTATGAAAACAATAATTCATGTAAATCACACACACACATATTAGGTATACTTTGATTCAAGGTGAAGTGTGTATCATATTTCCAACAAATAGTTACACAGGGATGCTATGACTTCAAGAAATAAATATTTGTATGACACTATATTATAATGTTAAAATATTTCTTAAGGTAGCCACCTAGGTCAACATGTTTTTGCATTTGTCATCATAAGAAGTCTCAAAACCACATAAACCACTTATGTTCATGTTCAAATTTTAAGCTCTTGGAACAAATTTAAGACTGTCACAGTAACCGTTACTTTATGTTTTCTTCGATTAGCGTTTGACTCCTAGACGTTATAAGCGGTAAACATCTTGTGATGTATAATTTTTACATCCTATACTGTCAGTACAATAACCCGTTAAAATGAAAATTCTACTGTTTTTGTGGTATTCATTTATAAATTTATATATATATATATATATATATATATATATATATATATATATATATATATATATATAAAATTCCCCCTGATTACTAGATGTACTTGATTAATCATTAAGTATTACTTCTAGTAGAAATATTCTTGAAATTAAAATACCTGCTCTTTTTTAAAACAGTTTGAATCAACTGCAGTTGAGGATTAACCAGTTTGCAGTTTTGATACATTGCGCAAGTTATCGTCTGTAATCATTATAAAGAACGTGAGTGCATTACAAAATATAATGTAGAGTCAAAATATACGCTAAGTGATGCTTAGTTATCGGTCAGTTAACGTTTTTGAATTTCAAGGAACATTATAGAAAGCTATTTGCTGACGTCATTTACTTTGTCGTTTTCATTCCAAGGTTTATGAATTCATAGAGTCCATCATGTACTGAATTAAAATTACCTCAATAATGTTATTTCTACTGAAATTCATGAATTACTTTTAAGACGAAGTTTTATTAAAAAATCGCCCGTGATGATAACTGTCTCGAATATCTCATCGCCAGAATGTAACAATTTTGAAAAATACAATAAATTAATTTGTATGTTTTCCTATGTTATAAGAAATATATTTGTGTTTATTAGTAACTTTGGTCTGAATCATAAGTAACGGTACAATGCAGTTGCCCAATCATCGGAGTCAAAAGCAAATAAATGTCAGTAGAGCTCTGGCTGTGCTGGAAGCTACGTATGCCACTGGGTGAATCAAGGTCATGACATGCTCTTAACCTTGGTGAAACTTCGCTTATCTAGGTC
This sequence comes from Medauroidea extradentata, assembly GCA_003012365.1. Classification (NCBI taxonomy): domain Eukaryota; kingdom Metazoa; phylum Arthropoda; class Insecta; order Phasmatodea; family Phasmatidae; genus Medauroidea; species Medauroidea extradentata. The sequence goes on along the minus strand of PNEQ01080120.1, from coordinate 43,812 downwards.
TGCGACAGTGCAATATTGTTTCACAGCACGGAAGCCAGCTGTTAATCTGCGGATACTGCTTTGCATTTTGAATTTTAATTTCTTCCCTCAAAGAACATGCTCAAGACAGCCTTGTGCTTATCTCAACGAGTTCAAATGTTAAATTTATTTTTAAATGTAATACGGGACGCAACTTAAAGTTTATTTTTCATTGTTATAAAAGATATTTAAATGTACTAACGAATTATTTGAAAATTATTTTACTATCCGAAAATATCTGCGAGATAGGTAAAAATATATACTCGGTAAAAAATCTCATCGAATTTGGAAGAATAGTTCACATTTTACTGACCTTTGAGTATTGCAGTCTTCCGCTCGACATAGTACTTTTCCATTGACCTTAAGCTACTTCACGTGATCAATATACCTCGCTGTGCTAAACGGCCTGTCGTGTGTTGAGATGGTATTGAATAGATACAAGCGTGCAGCCCTACCTCATGTAGGAATGTCGTGCGAGGTAGTTACCACGAGAAGCGAAAAAAGTGGTGATTTAGGATGGCTAGGGTGGAGAGAGGGAGGGGCAGGGTAACTAGGCCTGGTGCAATAGGTGGCACTTGAGGCTGGGGTATCGATTCCTGCCGGAACACACGCACATGTGCGCACACACACGCACGTGATATATAGACACGTAGCTTTGGGTCAATGCTGGCCGCGTCGTGCACCAAGTATGTGGGTGAACGCCTGACGCTGAATTTACAACTGCGGGACAAACGCAAAGATTGCGATACAGCATTACCGGGGATTGATCCCTACCCCTGTAAATATATCCGTTCAATATAGATAAAGTCTGTTTCATGTAACTTGTCCGTATTTTGACATTCCTCTTCTGAGAACTGTGCACGACAGTTCCATTGTTTGTAGCTTTCAACCTACCTGTCTTCCTGGAAAAGCACGGTCTCAGCAAGCCTGTGCACAGACACACTTCTCAGAAGTGAACTGTCAAAACATGGAACACTTACATGTCACAGACTATAACTAGGGGCCCTTATATTTCGCGACAAGAATTTTGCCCCACTTTGTTTCGTTACCTTACGAGCACATCTGCAGTTCTGCTTCGTGGTCAGTGATGGGTAGAGACACTGGAAAATCGTGGGAATAGTTGACTATATGCTAGGCTCCAACATACTGTATACAACACTGACTGTTTCGTATCAACACTGGTTATGTTTTACTTAAAGCGTTGTTTCTCTCTTCAACAAACCCTGTTAGAACTGTACAGCTTGGACACTCAGCGTGTGTGATTTGTCCCAAAACTGCTCACACGTGTCACGGTTAATATAATACAGTTTATTGGAGACTATTTTAAACATTTTCGCGAATTTCCAGTGTCTCTAGTGATGGGATATTTTAACTGTCATGAGCCTGGTATTCTAACAGCAAATCACATACGTGTGGTGTTGCGAGAACGTTGTTGTAATTGGCTCTGTCAAGCGTTACACAAAATAACGTTGCAAATATTCATGAGTCATAATTTTTTTACGGGAGCGATTATAGTTGTCATAAAAGTAACAGAAACTACGCCTTATTGATTCCAATAAGTGAAATAAACTATAAACTACGCCGTGTCAAAGCGAGAAACTTAAAACAACCTCTCTATTCCATGATTTCGGAGAGTAGTCATAAATCCGAGGTGAGAAAACCAATCCAACTTAAAATCATCGTTTTTGTGAACACTTGTCCGTTTGCCGCGCGACAAATAAGCTTAATTATGTAATCTATACATACAAAATGAAGAGCTCCGCTCATTAATTCACTAATCAACGCTCAGCTCAATCTGCTGGAACTAGAAACGTGAGATTTTCAGCGTAGCTTCCCCTCAGCGCGTAGGCAACCACCAAGGAAAGAATTTTTTAAAAATCGAACATTAAAGTGGTGAAAAGGGACAAAACGTGTTGTTATGGAATTCTCGACAACTCTCTAACCTGATGATACATGGTTAATACTTTTACTTCAAAACATTGCCTTATCAAATGCATAGTTCACAATGTTTAGATTTTTCGAAATTCCGAAATTAAGGGGATGAAGAGCCGTTAAATGTGTTTTCAATAAATCCTCTATTTCTCTTAAACTACTTAAGATATCGAGGTGATCTTTGCATCTGAATGGTGCTCATGTAAATGTCTAGAAACTCGTTTTAGGATTTTTCAAAATTCGTTCTTGAAAGCCGATAAAAAAATTAAACGTGTTTTAAATTAATCATCCGTATCTCCTTAACCATTTGAGATATCGAGTTTGTTTTTGATTTAGAAAAAACGTTATTTAAATACCTAAAAAGTAATTTCAGAAGACATACTCGCTTCTTTAAAGTTTGCGTAAAGTTTGAAATTCGTAAATTACAGATACACGGAGAATATAGTAACACCATCAATTAATACGAAATTAAAAGTCTTTTTTTTTCTATAGTAGTTCTATAGAAGTCGCAACATGTCAGCTAGTGTCTACATAAATATTTCCTTGCCGCTGCATACTAACTCATGGAATGACAATCATAGATCGTGCAGGATGATGCTGTTGGTCGGTAAGTTTTCTCGGGGATCTCCCGTTCACCCAGCCCCTTTATTCCAGCGCTGCTTCATACTCACCCCTTGCCACTCCCACTCATAGGTGCTTACTTTTTTTTTTCGTTTATTTGTCATATATTTAAATATTTACTATACATAATTTATTCTCAGATGTGAAAGTAAAGTCACAATTAGGCGAATGCTTATAAAGATCTTTAATAACTAACAAAAAACTCTCATAAAATTAATAAATTAACTTTATTACCTATTCACCAACATTTGCTCACAAATTTGAATACAGTTTTTTTTTTTTTTTTTTTTTTTTTTAAGCTTTGTCACGTCCGTGACGTGATTAAATTAGAAATAATTACTATTCGGAATTCGTGTTGCGTCCGTTATTTTTGTCGGGCTGACCTCACAGAAACCTCGACGTTGATTGGCTGACAAGTTATTTGATTACCGGCGCGAACTTCGCGTCGTGTCCATCGTGCTATTGTAAACACAGCATTTGAAGGGTCTGATGCCGTACTGAACAAAGTCCTTTTCTTAAATGCTTGGAAAAATAAGTTGATATTTCAGACATGAACCATGAAATTCAGTATTGTTGTACATAAAGTAGTTCTTATTACATTCTTTGTTCGTGTTTATTTAGTCATATATACGTGTTATTTCCGGGTAAAAGAAAACTTCCCACTTTATGAAGGCAAAATGGACTTGGTCCACTATGGCATCAGACCCTTGAATTACACTATAAGCTCAGACGCGCATGGGGCAATTTCTGCGCTAAATGCTCGCGTTTTCTGTCGCATGCGATTTGGAAGCCGAATGGGGATTTTTAGGACATGGTGAAACATTTTTTTTATTTTAACATAAAATAATGAAAAGCCGAACGATAAAACAATCTCCATGTCTTCAAAACGACTACTCGGCTTCCAATTCGCATGCTACTGAAATCTCGAGCATAGATCCTGCATCAAATCCTCTTAGACACCAATACCGGACAGCTCTATGAAAGTAACAAAGTGAAGTGTGCGAAAAATAACCTAGTTGCATGAGATGGAACTTTAGAATAATTAACGTTATTAGAGTTATGTTAACATAAATGTTCTGTTTTTATATGTTTCGTGTACTGCTGTTTTTATTTAAATAATTTATTTTCTGTTGTAGCAACGAAAACTGGTTATCCGTCGAGGAAAGAAATTATTTCTCCACATTATAATGTTGGAAGCGTAAATGTTTAATAATGTAATGTGCTGTTATCTGTTGGCTTGAAGAGGAAACACAATCAGTGTTATGGAATTGCACAAGCTGTTGGGTATTTTTTAAAGCGAATTTGCTTGTATCCGTAAGTGGGCTGTAAATAAAAATTTCTAGTCTGAAATTTTTGTAGTAGTAATATTAATTTTAATGTTTTTAACTTAAATATTGTTGGTCGTAATAACTTTTTTTTTCAGTCGAAATTCTAATCTGGTGATTTTCCCCTTTATTTAACCAAGCTTGATTTAATTATGTTGCCATGCCATATTTTATAGCCAACATACAAATACAAACGCAGCTAGCGATGGAACTTATCCCTAGCCAAACTCATCCATAGTAATTTAAATTATATTTCTAAACTGTAGTAGAATCAACTTAAGTTTCTGGCACTGTTCGAAGCTACGGCAATGAGAATTCTTGACCATACAAGAGATTTTTAGGCTAAGTAATTTGCGTTGCCTGTGCAATAATACATGACGCACAAGTGCATAAATGTGTGGCGCTACGCACTGAAGGGGTCATGGCTTTCCCAGTGGCTAGAGCGCTCGCCTCCCTCAACGTGTTTCCCGCAGGCGGGGGCCACGGCTATTTGTCAGCGTGTTTCCAAAGATAGTTCCTGTATCCTCTGTATTTTATTCCTCTGCCTTTATATCGTTTCCCTTACGTTTCTCTCACGTTTATTCCATGTCTTCCTTTCCTCTCCCTTTCTTTGGTTTTCTATTTCATTCCGTCGCTGCTCCGTACATATCTCATACCACCCAATATCTGAGGTGAACACCTCGCTGTCAAATGTTGACCAGGATTCTCTTCGCTTCATATAATACTCTCCGTCTTTAAAAATATGTCACAACATTCATAAGTTCCTCTTCTTTATAAATTGGAAAACAACACACTCACGTAAGCTAAACTTGTGTGTGAGTGCTACTAGACACATTTATTTTTCTTTTTTTATGTGATAATTTATAGTTAGACTTATTGAAATAATATTAATTTATTGTGAATAAACTACGTGAATGCTTATGAACAAAAACTATTTGTAAACTATTAATAAATTCATTATTGATAGTATTCTAACACTCAGAAGGGGGGAAAAATGAAAATTAAAAAAAAAAATACAAAAACGCTATAGTAAAAACACAAAATTATTTGAAATGTTAAAACACTCGGCTTAAAAATTGCTGGCACATCATCATCAGTTAATTTATTTAACTTTCGATCCATGTATTTTTTATTCTTATTTAACTTCTTATTTTTTTATGTTCAGGAAGAGTTGTTAAATTTTTTGAAAGCAGAAATGTTTTTGTAAACGAATATCGGACATCTCGTGCATTTTTGTGAGGATATCCTAGAGTGGTGTCATCCCTAGCCAATAAATACAATCATAATTAATTTTATTTTTTATTTACTCTTCCATCACATAAATGTAAGATGGAATATAATTTTCTAGCGGCGAACGTATTTTTGTTTTGTAAACCGCAAGTGCTCTGTAATTCAAAATCAGTCCGTCAAACATAGGCACAGTAAAAAAATTGAAGAAAACTATTTATAACAATTGATACAAAACTATCCTATTTGCACGCTTTTTGCACCGTTTTATTTTTCGCGCTCTTCCTTATGTTGTTGGCACAGAGCTGTCTGTTATTTGTAGACATATGCAAAATTCGCATTATTATCTGACAGCTGACTATACTGCAAGTGACTATATGGTCGTCCGACGTCTCAAATATTTTTAGATTTTGTCCCTGAAATATTATATATTTTGTTGTCAAAATAAGCCAAAGTAAATCAAAATAATATTTTGCTAGCAAACGGTACATTATTAAAAAAAAAAAAAACGCTTTGACGTGATTATATATCGTATGTCTGTAGACAACCTCAAATTTTTTCAAAGCATTTGTTTAAAACATATTTGAGTTATTTACAATTGTTTGAAATAAATGAAAGATCATGGCCTAAATCAAATTAACTGGCTGTGAAATAAACGCGTCCGCTGTTTGAAACATCCAGTTTGAATATTCGAATACCAGCTCGTCTACACTTGTTACAGCACTTTGCCAATTTGCTCTGCAATTATTGTTCATCTTGGGAATGCCTGGCTCAACACGAGTTAATCAACCCGCGATAATGCCCCGCCCTTGGACACGACCCCGATGTCTTGCGTGTGTCGACGGTACGTAATGCGTTAGCTGGCTGCCGGCGAGATACGATATCTGCTCATCCCTGAATGACTGACCCAAGTTAGGGATGATTAGCGAAGGGTTGTAGTTACTGGGTTAGGAGCTGGGTTGTTTGATTAACAAGCACTCTTCCAGTGGGAGGGATAATTCACCGCAGCAGCACACTGGACCTTGGTAGATTGGGACCATGTCAGCCTTCCCTTTCCTTAAGGGAGCGGTCTGCAGCAATTTTCATCGTCATGTTTTTATATTTTTGCTAGATAATTTGTTCTTATTTTAGACATAAATTGTAGCAACATTTTGCGCTCGTTTTATTTTATAGTTTTTGCATAGTGACTCGTAAAAGTCAAAATTGGCGATTTACGGTGTTATGTACGCCACTAAAACCAAATGGTACACCAAAATTATGTATGTATATATTATATATATATATATATATATATATATATATATATATATATATACACTCACACACATACACATACACACAGTGAATAACGATGCTGTAGGCTAAAACGTCTATACATAAAAGTAAAGAAAATAAAGATATTTTGTACTATTAAAAGTTCATGAATTTATTTAATTTTAAATTTTAGCAGGTTATTTTTTTTTTCATTTTTAGCTTAAAATGAGGCTTAAGTCATTAACAAAAAATTTAATTTAACGAAAAAAGTGTAGAGTTCTCTCTCCTTACTTTTCATAATTACTTTACCTGTACTTATAGATCGCGTTAAATAATAAGTCAACTGGTATAAAACACACCTTGATTATTCACATTTAAGTTTTTTTTTGTTAATGACTCAATAGTAAATAATTTAAGCTTATTCTAAAAATAAAGTCATACTGAATTGAGGCATTCTATTGCTGTTGACAAAATCCTTACATTTAAAGATTTTATTAGTTAACTTTTCAGTTAATATTGCTACAAAAGCGTACTTTTTTAAGTTTTCAACCATTAATTAATTTTTATTGTTGAAATTATAGGGGAGTCCTTGTGATCTGTGTGGATTGAAGTCAAAAAAATGCTTATGTGACATTGTTTGCATATTAGGTTGATATTTCTCCATACCAGAAAATTTTTTAGTAGTTTTTAAAGGACGTAACAAGTTGTTTCTTATAGGCAAGCTGTATTAAAAGAAAGCATAATAAGATTTTGAAGCATGTTTAGGTTAAACATATAAAGGTACAGGGAGAATGTTTAGCAGTTTAGCGTGAAAGACGGACATACGTGACACTTTAAAACAGTTCATGAGCAAGGCGAGAGTTTCTCTTTAATATCTCGGGAGCACAAAAGTGGTTCTATGTTCGGCAAAGATCGGGGAACTTCGCCAGTATTCGAGCCGCCACCACTCATGTTCTCCGTTCTACACACACCTCTATCCCCTGCTTTACCCGTACCCTGCTGTTACAGATAGTTTACTTTACTTTAGGGTAATTTATGTTAGTTCAGGTTAGTTTCAATGTCAACAATGCTGTTCGTGTCTTTGCGATAGTTATTTTTAAAATATTAAACGAGAGCAGATATCAATCATTTGTTTGGCAGATTATTTTTAATAGCTGTATTTATTTTTTCAAAACTAGAAATTATACGGTTTCTATTAAAGAGTTAACTAACCAGAATTTCTTTACTTAAGAAATGAGATAAAACTGCCTTGAAAAAGTCAGTCAACATGGAGAACACGATTTTAAACAAAACTGCTACCTGAAACTGATATCTGCTCTCGTTTAGGCGTAAAGAATTTATATCGCAAATAAAGTGTAAAGAAGAGAGCATGGCCTTAATGCATTTCCCTAACCTAACAAAACCGTGCGGTGTCCTAATAAGCGAACAACAATTTGTTCGGCATTCAAACTATGACCTTAACTAATCTAAACTATCATAAACTGTTACAGGGGATGGGGAAATGAAGGCGTGGAGACTGCGCAGGTTAGAGGCTCATGAGTGGTGGCTGTTTGAATCCTGCAAAATTTCCCGTCGTGTGTCGAACAAAGAGGCTCTTGTATGCTCTCAAGCACGGTCGTAGAAGAACAGGTCTGGACACTCGCCTGGAAACTTGACGCCTTGTTGTTTGACTGTAGTTCACCAAGTTACCGATAATGCTATAGGTTTTTGGCGCTGATGTTACGGCGGTCGGCTCAAACTCCGCCCACTTCCTCCCTACTAAGATAAACAATTTATCAAAACGTATTTTTTTATAACTTTATGAAATACTTCCTTCGTTCACAAATTTAAGAAAAGGCTCCAGCAATCTTTATTTACTTTATAAATTTAACAATGGAAAAAAGTGGGCGGAGTTTGGGTCCGACCGCCCGGAAAACAGCGCCAGAAAGTACGACATTCTCGGTAACTTGACGAACTACAGCCAAACAACAAGGGGGTCAAGCAAAATACATTGTTAGATAGGCGAGTGTCCAGACCTGTTATTCTACGACCGTGCTCTCAAGACACATGTATTCAGCAGGAAGTGACGTGTTATTTAGTCTCCAACCCAGACATCATGTCATCACTCGCCAGTTAACGGTGTTCGCGTCGCAAAAATACATAATTTTATATTTGCACGGCGTAGAATTCGTTTTATAGACGTTACTTGTCACTACATTTCCCACTTGTTAATTTTTTTGGCTCTCACAGTTAAGTGTCTTATTCCAATGAAATAATTTACATTTGAATGAAATATTGTGGACAATGTGTTAACATATTTAAAAACACATAAGAGTTCATCTGCATTTTTTAAATTGTGAGAAATTAATTTCAGATTTTTTAAAAAAGTACAAAGGAATCTCACTCGTGTGTTTTGAAATATTTCAGCATATTGCCCATAATATCTTATATCAGTGTAAATTATTTCATTACAGTAAGACACTTGTTATTTGTTATTCCTCTGATCCCGTAACTTGTAAATTTTGACTTTGTCATGTCACTATGGGAAAACTATTAGAGTTGAAAATGTTTACAAGTGGAAAATGTAGTCTCAAGCAACGCCTATAATACGATCACTATGCCGTTCAAATATAAAATTATGAAATTTGCCGCGTGGACGCCATTTATGTTCAGCAGCAACAGAGTACAGAGAAAGACTTGTCAGTAACACGAGCTGACATCAGCAATATATTGCACATTGCCTAAGTCGTACAGTAAGATTTTCACGGCGATAAAATTTACGAGAGAAATAAATTACGTTTTACTTACTATCGTGAAATAACTACATTTTTTACTTTCCCCTCAAAGAAATGCGTCTTACACTTTCAGTTAAATATTAGACAGCTAAAAGCTTACCAGTGTAAAAAGAAGTAATAGTACAATTAAAAATGGAAAACAGTGTTTGAATTTTTTCCAGTCAATTGCTTTGCGTGTCTTGAAAAGCCTTTCGGTTTTAATGCAATAAAGACTTGCGTGATGATTCAGTAAACTGAAGAAAGCGGATGGGAAACAATATAAACAAGCTCAAGTTTTATGACATGCTCTCACAAATTTTACGATCTGGAAATCCACGAACCATTCTCCAAAAAAGAATACGTAAATAGCAGCCCATGCATAAAAGCAGAAAAAACAATGGAACATTTTAATAACGTATTTTGTATTAGCGGGATAGATATGCATTATAAAGTTATCAACCTTAGAAAGTTGGAAACGTAAACCATGCTGCAGAATTATAAGATAATATACTTTCACTAAATTATTTTAAGCCGCCGTCAATAAACTGTAATACGCTGTCTGTCAGCTGCAGCGTAAGTTATTGCATTTGACTTATCAAATAATATTTGTAAATACTTCACGTAGGCACATAAATAGTACTTATATTTTATATCGTGGTTATTGATAGACTTTAGCACAATCTCTTCGTGTTTAGCAGTACTATTTTACTATAAAAATATTATAAATTTTTGGGATATAGTTAGGTTAGGCTATGCTAGGATAAGCTAGGTTAGGTTGGTCTAAGTTACGTTATAGTAGAATATGCGAGATTAGCTAGTCAGGGGAAGGTTAATTAGGACATGTTAAGATAGAGTAAGATATGTTAAAATAAGTTACACTAGGTTAGGTTTCATTAATTAAATTTTTCGTTAGGTTAAAATAATTGAAATTGGCTCAGATTAAGTTAGTCTATGTTATGTAAGACTATATCGGATTAGACTAGGTTACGTTACATTAGGTTATTTTTAGACAAAATTAGGCTATATGCTATTATATCAGTTAAGGTTAGGCTATATTAGGGAATATTATTTAAAAAATATTTTAGGTTATGTTAGTTTAAACTAGGTTACCGTTTACTGAATTAGTTTAGGTACTGATTTAGAAAGGTTCGGTTCAGTTCGGTTCCAGTTTAGTTGGGTTAGGTTGGGTTTTGATGGAGGAACTTCGGGAAACCAAAATTAGGATGACCGGAGGTGGGATTATTATTATCGTTACGCAAGTGGTATGTATGGACAAAGACAGAGAGATATGTTGTAGGTATACATACCCGATGCTAATGCGCATGGTTTGGTTGCGGTATAGTCGCAGTGACGTCATCTCTTGGAATAGAGACAGCACACGCATCTCTCTCAGCTGGCGGATATAGAGGTCAGGTATCCAGAACAGTTGTCTCTGCTCCCAGGTCAGCTCCATAGAGTCTATGGACTCTGACACTATCCGCACTCGTCTCTCCTTCCACTGTACGTTCAGGAACACGTCCATAGAGATCTCCTGTAGCAGCCAACATACACAATACACATACCATCCTTCTCTTCATTACCATTCACTATCTTATATCACACTCGCACTGAAGTGTCTGTATCCTGCGTTATATAGTCCAGTTTACACGGGCAATCACATTGATAACAACACCTGTCTTTGACCACGGTACTAACAAATATTTTAAAAATTCTTGGAAACTATTTGTAATATCATGTTTACAACACTGTTGCCGACATTATCTCCTTAACTTTGTTAACATTCACAACGAAATATTAATAATCTTTGTTATTGACTTTATTATTATTTTTTAGCAAGTCTTGCAAATGGGGGCAAGTTGCATGCCACAGAAGTATTTAATACATACGGAATTACCGCAAATGGCGTGTCACAAAAAACAAGAGAATGCACACAGACAAACAGACAAGTAAACAACCAAAATATTTTGTTAGCAACTGGCAGATAAATGGAAGTAATGGCCCATGTCCCAAATATTTCTTTGGTTTGTATTTGTTCTCAACGTTCGATGGAAAACATTCGCTATGAACGAAAATTATAAATTAGTAACTTTGTCACCAATACTGTTGATAACTTTATTTTTCCGAGCGATTGTAAGGCGGTCTAGATCTAATTATTTTGATAACAATTGTTGCTAGCAATGTTATAAGCATGTTGCATGCATTTTTGATCGCAATTTGTGATTAATATCCATTCATCATTCTTGTTACCTTGTTAACACATGTGTTGCCTTGTAATTTAGGCGGCCGTGGTGGCAGAGAGGTCTGGATACTAGCCTATCTACCAATGCATTTGGCTTGAGCCCCTTGTTGTTTGGCTGCAGTTCGTCAAGCTACCGAGAGTGTTGTGCGTCTTTGGCGCTGCAATTAGGGCGGTCCCTCTTTTTCCAGTGTTCACACTATAAAGTAAATAAAGATTGCTGGAGCCATGCTTTAGAATTGTGAGCGAAGGAAGTATTTCATAAATTTATAAAAAAAAAAAATACGTTCTGATAAATTGTTTAACTTTATAATGTAAACACTGAAAAAAAAGTGGGAGGGAAATGGGTGGAGTTTGAGCACGGCCGCTTTGATTGCAGTGCCAATGACGCACAAAATTCTCGGTACACTCCATTTCATATAAGTTTGGATAAATTTAACAGCAACTTATGGACAATAATTTGATATATTTTGTTATTTGTGAACTACACAAGACAAACTTTGCAGTATAAATGCTGAAATAGACATATTCGGTTCATTTTAGAGCTAAAAATGTCTTGCATTGTGCAACAAATCACAAAATACTGAAAATTACTGCCCATAAGTTGTTGACAAATTTATTCGGACTTACATGAAACAGAGTATAACTCGGTGAACTGCAGCCAAACAACAAGGGGGTCAAGTTTCCAGGCGAGTGTCCAGAACAGTTCTTCTACGGCCGTGCCCGCGACAAATCGAGTGACCGAGTTGTTTGTGGTCGCAGAGCGATGTTTACAGTGCAAACAAGTCGAGGCCAGTGTCACCGGGTTGTTTAGGCAGCGTGGCGCCTGAGTCAGGTCGATTGTGCAAATGAATCGCTGGGGTTCACCTTGCGTGATGTCGCCTGAACACCACTTAACTCTCGCCGTGGTCAGAGTCGAACACTTGATCCTCTCTTCCACTCTCCTGAGTCAATAAACACTCGACTCTGCTGCAACAATCTGATTGCCTCGCCTGCACATCTACACTGTAAAGAATTGTTTGTAACGTAAAGTGAGGTTACTTTGCACCCATGTGGGTAACTTAGAACAACTAGATTAATTTCAGTCATGTGAAAATTGAAAGACACTCGTCAGTCAAATCTACTATTTATTATTAAAGCTGTGAATGGCTAAGTCTTAAACTATTTGCAATTCTGCCAATCTTCATTTACAAAAGAGTACAAAATACCCTCAACATTAAGCAAAGTACCACCACTTTACGGTACATTCACCACACTGATTAATAGTAGTGTTATACAAGTAGGGTTGGTACAATTGAGTCCCATACATCAATAATGTAGTAAACAGTCACATGTGGATGTTGCCAGAACCGTAACAGTGCTCAACATTTGGCATATTTACAAACGTAAGTCAAGCGTCTCATTTTGTGCCTGGGTTAAAAAAACACGTACGTTCAGGATGTATTTTTACAGTGTAGACGTTACACTCGCGAATAATTGTGAGACACGACAGGAAGACACAAAATAAAGCGTGCAAAAATATTCGCAAGTTTATATTCAAACCAGACACTGCTACTCACATTTCGACGTATAAAAATATAGAAAATAGTATTTCTTCAACATATTTCGACAATTTAAATAATCACAACTTTAATCTGTGTTATAACAAAGCTAGTAATTTTCTACTCTGTAATTTCAAATATGCAACAGCGAAGGTTATTTCTTATCTGTTTATCCTGGCAGCGAACAATCAAATTACGATTTTGACATATCACACTGTTAAATTAATACAGCTACAAACCATCAGAAAATTATTTAAATTATTTTGGAACTATTCCTGCAATGTATTGGTATTACTAACTAAACTTGCTCGTAATGTCGTATAAACAAAAAAAAAAAAAAATAATTACGTTTGGACACATGAAATGGGATTTAGTCTAGACTGATTTTTTAACCATTTTGAATTGCCTGATAAAAAAAACTTTACTTGTCACATTATTGCACAAAACGGGAATGTTTGAGCCTTTGGTACATCAATTATTTTTACTAACCTATTAATATTCTAGGAAGACGTATGATACTATTTCGTTTAAAAGGGTGAAATATGATTTTTTCAGTAATTTCCACTTTTTTTTTTAATTTAAGAGTGTTGCCGTATTAATTAACATTGCGACACATTTTCAAATTTCATATAAGTAGTAAATTAAATAATACAATTAAATAGTTATATAAATAATAAAATTAATAATGGAGATATAAATATTAAAATTAAGAAATCAGAGAAATTCTTTTAAATTTTCTAAAATAGTGAACAAAAATGTTGAAGTTTCTAAATGACTATTTTAGGAAAATTTTAAAAAATAAAATGGTTTTGCGGAACTTATTGGGTTCCTTGTTTTGCCTCCTGCATCGTTTTCAAACCTCCCTTCCTCATAACATAATTTTTGTTGCAGATATCTTCGCGGGTGCATGCTTGATCTCACCAAAGATTTATCACCATCCCATGAATATTGTAGAATAGTATATAGGAGACAAACAAACATTACTTTTTAATATTGAAGATTTGATAATTCGTAATGTTCTTCTAATAAATTCAAAATAGCCCTACAGTAATGTATAAATCTGGGTTAAATTATTACGTTACCTGGACGGTCACATTGTTTTCTCTATGCAAAGGGCTCCAGAGAGATGATATTGTAGTTTTCCTTCTAGCTGGACATAGTCTTGCCTGTGTTGCTGCAGAGGGACTGTATTTTGTAACTGTTGGCAGCATTGTTTGCACGGTTTATACGACGCGAGCAGATGTGAGACCTCGACTATTACAACAGGCACTGTTGCTCTGTGAGCTTTGAAATGCATTAGCGACGGAAACACGCGTCCACATCGTGCGTGTATGGAGTAGTTGCATGTCATCCTACGTTTTGTAACAAACGGAAGTCCAACATTTGTATTTCACTTAGCACAGTCATGTTCAGTAGCAGAACAAAACAGAACCTTTGGGCATAGAAAGTTTCGAAACATGTGATAGAGATTATGTTTTATAGCGCGGAAAACTTGACTGTTTGCTGGATTTCAACACACGCACAGTTTACCAGAAGTTTACTGGCTTTAGTTTGTGCTTCAAGCTGTTTCCTTATTTGACTGAGCCAATAGGAATCCCGATATTGTAATATGGATACTGTTATTGGTTTGTAGACAGCTACGCTGTGTGACAAATATCACCCAATCATAATTGTTGCAAGAAACTTACAGCGTTTTCAAGGGTATGTTGGCACAAAACATTTTCGCGATATACCACCATGTCTAGTGATAATTGATGCTTAACTTAAAATGGCGTCCTCTTCAAAGCATAAGCGTGTCATGTCTTGAGGTGTGTAACTAATCATATCGTATTTGCCAAAGGAATTATAATTTTGTACTTTAAAAAATTAAATTGTTTAAACAAAATTAATATTAAATCATTAGCCTTAATTAATAGGTGGCCAACAAAGGACATTATACAACCCTCCTCCCCAACTATTATGCTGGTATTAAGTAATCATCGGAATTTTATTAAACCTCAAATTGAATTGCATACTAATTTGCGTAAGTAACTTACTTATCTGTTTTGATTTATCTGATATAATTTCCTTCCCATTTCACAAGTAAATAATCTCGGTTTCTACCAACAAAAAGGGAGCAAGGCTACATTTTTATTCCACAAAATAGAGAGTCTCGATCTGTCCATAAAAGTAAATCACTCTACTTGGTTATAAGTAGGGCCATTTTGCCTCACTTTGTTTCAGTGCATTATGATAACAACTGTAGTTCTGCTTCATAGTCAGTGATAGGATGTTTCAACTGTCATGTGTCTTGGGGTTCTATCAGCAAATCACACATGTATGGTGCTGCAGTAACCTCATCGTGATTGGCGCAGTCTAATGAGTGACGTCACTTCACACAGACACACTACCTATCACCACGAAGCAAAGCTGAGGTTGTGCACGTAAGGTACTGAAAAAAGTGGGGCAAAATTCTTTTCTCGAAAAGTTAATGGCCCAAGTTATAAGTTACTACGAAACAAGACGTGAATTACTAGAGACATTCAAAACTCGCGTTACTTTTTGTCGTCAAACTAGACTATAAACAGCTACGTACTCGTCTGACGTCTCTCATTGGTCACACATGCCAAGGTCTACCTGGACAACTGTATCTGTCCAATATTTAAGTATACCATTGTAGAGCAACCACCCGCTTGATAAGTACTCACACACGTACTGGTTCCGCAGCCTAGGAAAGGTTTTGAGAGAGTAGCATAGCGGACGTGAAATGGTATCTACTGAGCAGCTACCCGCCCCACATTTCCCCTCCCAACCAGTAAGAGGGGAAACGAAGGAGCCCTGAGTGTGCCATTAGCAGCTACAACCAATCAGCAGCTGCGCACACCTCCGCTGATTATGAGCAGGAAGAGGAAACTTCCCGTCTGCACGTCGCCAGGACCTTTCCTAGCTCACATGACCAGTAACACACAACACAAAGAGTCTCTTGGCCAATATTGCTACAGTCACATATTTTTACAGAAATATTTCTGCACCATTGTGTTTCAATGTCTTACGTGCACCTCTATAGTTATTTGCAATGTCTCTTTCATTCCACAAGTCTGAGTTTGCAGCAAAACCTTGAGGGGGTGTGTTAGACAATTTTATTGTATTTTCAGTTTCTGAGTCATTACATTTGTTCAAATTTTATTTTCAAAATTTTCTCTTCAATAAAGCATAAATATACTCTTGGTAAACTGCTTGACATAAATAATAATGGAATGTTTCATTAATTTGGCACGCAGACACATTGCAAGAGAATTTTCGAAAGATAACCTATACTTGCATTGATTCTGCATGACAAAATAATGAAAGATTCTATTATTAATATTTATGTCGAGCAGTTCACCAAGAAAATATCCTATGCTTTTTCGAAGAGATAATTTTGATAACACATCTTGAATAAATGCTATGGCTCATAAACTGAAAATACAATATAATGGTCTGACACTCCCCCTCAAGACATGTAATGGTTAAAAAGAGTCGATCATAGATTTGTGATGAAGAACAGATTAGATGTGCACGTGAGGCACTGAAGCAAACTGGCGCAGACATCTTACTAGGGGCACAAATTTTCGCGAAAACAAGTTTGTTCCAACTGCTTCATGGTCAGTGATTGGTGTTTTTAACACTCACTTGCCTCAGGGTTCTGTCCAAAAGTCACAGACGCATGGTGTCACAGTAAACATACTCTGATTGTTGCAGTTAAATGAGAGACTTGCTGCCAGAAACAATGAAGCAGAGCTGCAGATGTGCACATAAGGCATTTAAACAAACTGGTGTAACATTTTTTTCGCAATAATGAAACTTATCTCTAAGCATTATGAAACAACATGGTTGGTGACTCACTTCTTTGTTCTCGTCCACTGCAGACACTCTGTTGATGAAGAGCGATATAGCGACCTCCGTCACTCCACCTACAACATAACACATTCCATACCATAGTAACACGCAACCTACATAAGACATAGTTCTTTTATTTCAAAGAAACAAAACTATGTGTCTTGGGAATATACACTGCAAGAAGATTGCTGACTTTGTTTAAAGTTCTCACAAGAACCTTGGAAACGAAAATTATTAGGCGAGAATTGAATTTGAAGTACAAAGTTCTTATGTTTCATATTATTTATTCAATTTATCTACTCTCTCTCACTGAGCACATGCACATACACAACACACACATGTATATATATACATGTATATATATATATATGTTTCATATTTTTTACTTATTGTAACTCAACTCTCCCTCTCTCTTTCACAGACTCTTTATATACGTTTTAAATATCATAGAAACATATTTATTTTCAGTAGTTATTATTTTTTTTTTCAAAAATAAGTACCACAGAAAAAAAATGGTTTACATGATTACATGGCCAAAAAATAATATTAGAGAATTTTGTGAGACAACACTATCATCTTCAGCTCCCAAGAACAGTGACTGTCTCTCACGTTGGCAGTACCATATCTTCAACCACAGGAATGAAAATTTGCACATAAATAATACAATAAATATGGCAGTACAAATAATTGGAAAACAGCCAAGACAAATTAAAATCTGTTCAGAGTGCAGTCATAGAAAAACAAAAGAATCTATTACCGGTACAGGGTAATTTTCACAGAATTGAAAATTAATATCAACAGTAATATGTGAGGGAAAACAGGAAACACATACGCTAAAAAGATAAACAATATAAAAATTAATATATTTATTACATACCAACCCGAAGAAAATATTTAATGGGATACACTATTAATATTAATGTATTTTTAAAGAATACTTTTAAAGATGTTGTAATACTCCGATAGAATTCTCTCGAGAAATTGTTATGTAGGAAACTGGACATAACCAGGCATTTCTACATAATGGGATTTACTGAAACGCATGGAGAGCTAGCTAATTCTTGTCTAATTGTTGCTTTTGGTGGGATGATTTTAATCCTTACTAAATGTAAATCGTAGAGCCATTTTCCGAGCCTAATTACATGTTTTGTAAGCGAAGTATCGAGGCCGTTAAGCACACAGTACTAAAATAGATTCTATTATGAATTCACGTGCCAGCATTTTACTTTCAGTTATGTTGAAAATAGCTCTTATCAACGCCAGAGTTTGTCGCGTCACAACTGGCGTGGTAGGCGTGTTTTTTCTCCCCGGGTTACGGCGAGGTCGTGACCTTGTGCCGCGCGGCAACTCCGCGGATGTCGTGCTGATAAAGTGGCGTGACAGGCAGCGCGCCGTACGGCCGGCCGGCGCACTACGCGTCCGGGGAAATTTCCTCGCGCTAGTCTCCGCACCGTGTTATGCTAATCTGTGGCGGGTGGTGCGGTGATTGCACTGCGGGGTGGAGGGTCCCTCGAGTACTGTTATCTATGCATACCGCCCTGTCGCTCTCTGCTCTCTTGCGACGTAAACGAGGCTTGATAGACGTCCCCACGCCACACTACTGCGCGAAATCGCTCACTCGTAACTGGAATAAGGAACACTAATTATTAAGGGTGCCGCCTACCCGCGCCTTAGAAGCTCTGAGGTGACGGTGCTATAGATGTGACCTTGAAGGGCACATCATGTAAATGGCGCATTGCCACAACGTTTCAAGCGCTGAAATAGCGTGAGAAATTCACGCCGATCCATTTTTACTATGGGACTTAGGCCTGGCTCTCTAGTTTCTAGTTTTCAACAATATTATTTTTTTTTTCGCGCAGGTATAAAAAATATGTCTGATAACTTTGTTTAAGTCGTCTTCTCCGTGTTGGCTGATTCCGTGAAGGCAGTAAATACTTTGGTTGTAGCTAATTACGTAATTAATGAAATTCAGGATACTTTAGTTCTCTATCACGGCAAAAATAATTTTAAATAAAACTGGCAGACAAATTTATGATATACGATCTCCTTTAGGCATAGAAAAATAGCAACCGCAAAACAGTTGAAACTGAATGTCATTGCCTTAAAGCGGTAGAAAGTCTGCAGCACGGTCGTAGAAGAACAGGTCTGGACACTCGCCTGGAAACTTGACCTCCTTGTTGTTTGGCTGTAGTTCACCAAGTTACCGAGAATATTGTGTTTTATTGGCGCTTCAGTTAGGGCGGTCGGACTCAAACTCCACCCACTTCCTTTCAATTTATCAAAACATATTTTTTTTATCAATTTATGAAATACTTCCTCCGTTCACAACTTTAAGAAAAGGCTCCAGCAATCTTTATTTACTTTATAAATTTAAAAATGGAAAAAAGTGGGCGGAGTTTAGTCCGACCGCTCTAACTGAAGCGCCAATAAAGACAATATATTCTCGGTAACTTGACGAACTACAGACAAACAACAAGGGGGTCAAACAAAATACATAGGTAGATAGGCGAGAGTCCAGACCTGTTCTTCTACGACCGTGGTCTGCTGAAAAGTTCAGTGCTTGTCTCAATCTGAGTTTCAAATACATTTGGTTAGTTCATTTTGAGGAACGGTATTATGAAATGGCTATTTTCAGCTATGTTTGAGAGTTTATATTGATCGCGGTGAGTTATAAATGACATTCCAACCATGTCCGAAGTGTGTTTTCTTTTCGTACGTTAGCTCAATGGGTGCATGTGGAATAGTTTTGTAAAAGAAAAGATCTTGAACACTCTTAAGGCTGCCGCCTGTGGCGCTCGAACTGCGTGAAGCGTGTTTGCAGTTACGTTTTTTCTCAGAGACATGCGTCTACAATGCTTATCTACGAAAAGCAAACACTCTTCAGACTACTTGTGACTCTGACTTTCAAGACACCACACACATAAATTTTTCTTAAATCCTGTAAATGAAGCAAGCAGTGAACTGCTCTGATACGTGGAGATAAGAGATAAATCTCAGCAATAGTGGCATTCCTACTATTTTCCTGTCTAAAAAATGGTGGTATTAAGTTAGTGTTTGGTGAAAATAATTCAATGTTTCTATATTGATAAATATAATGGAATATTTTCCGAGCATGAAGTTTGAAATGTTTATTTTCCAACATCTTAAGGCGGCCACCTACTCCACGCTTCAAACGCGTTGTAGTGTGTTCGTAAACAGGTTTTTTCCACGAAACTATTCCGCGTGTGCCCGTTGTGCCAACGTACGAAAAGAAAACAAACTTCAGACAAGGTCGGAACCTCATTCTTAAGACGCCACTCTCATTAAAACACTGTTTCTAAGCCCTCCAACATGGTTAAAAATGGCATTTTCAGACTCTCGTAGTCCAAAATGTACTGACCGGATGTATTTAAAACTCAGGTTGCGATCTGCACTGAACTTAGTTGCAGGCATTCCACCAATAAAATTATATGGTCATCGCTTAGTGCCCCATAATAAAATCAGTTCGGCGGGAAGCTTGCACGCTAGTTCAGCGCTTGGCTCGTTGAGGCGACACGGCATTTGATGCGCGCTTCAAGGTCGACCTTACTGCTCCGTCGCTTTCCAGCCTCTCACGCGCGAGTAGGCGGCGCCCTTAAGAGTAATATACAATTTTTATTTTTATTTTGCTGGTAGATAATTTTGTAATTTTTATACAGGAATTTTATAATTGTTTGATGTTTTTTAAAGTGATAAATGATGAAACCATATTATAGCCAATGTATATTCTTGTAAAGTCTGAGATATATAATTTTTTTTTCACTGCGTTTTATCTTTGATCGTGTTAGTAGAGTTGGTAAGTTACACATAATCAGATTTCGAGAGGTCAGGTAGGAACATTTTACCGGAACTACACAGTTCGTTATCTTAGTTTAAAAAAGGCTTTCACAATTATTTTATTCACCCCACCCTGTACGCATCAGTAAAATTAAAATCTCATTTTTCCCAGTACATAATAACTAAGAAATTAACTTTATTGGGCTATGTAACGAATAACAGACTTGACTTAGTTCCTAATAATAATATAACAATATAAGACTCTGCTACTAACAATAATTTATTTTGCACAAGAGTGTTATAATTATTTAAAAATAATTTCTAACGTGTGTGTTTGAAAATTCTTCACAATCGGTACATTTTAGTTCATATGTCAATGTGCCGAGTCTGTTGACTTGATAAAAATTACGTTCCCTTACCGATAACACTCTTAATCTACTTCCGCAGTATCAGTTTCTTACACCTAATTTCAACACTTTCGAGCGGATAAACCAATTTGAACCAGACTAGGCACGCCGGTATAATCAATCACCCGAAGACATGGCTCCCGACATCCAATTTCAGGGAAGGCATTACCGTAGAGTAAACGAAGGCACCTTAAATAGAAAGTAATCTATCTCCGAACAAAACAAAAACCAGCAAGTTCAATTACTCCCGTGTGGTATTACGACACTTTCAACATATTCTTCTCCTACGTAATATTTTATATTTCTCGCTCTTGGTCTAAATAACAAAACTATCGAGAAACCTTTAACATATTATTAATTGTTCGTAAGGAAATATTTCAAATATTTGTATGCTATAGCTAAAGAAAATGGCTATTAGAGTTGTTTTCACAAATATTAATTTTTAAGCCCTAGAAGGGGATGATTTATACTACAACCGCCAGAAAAATTCTATGGAAAATTGTTTTTTCAACTATGAACCAAAATTTTTCTAACCATAAGATTTTATATTTGTTCAATATGAAGAGCGTATGGAGCAGTGAAGGATTGCAAAGGCGAAAGTAGTTGTAAATGAGAATACTCTGAGAAAACCCACGGGCCAACGGCAACGTCTGTGACTTTTACACATGCCCCTTGGATCGCCGTGATGGTAGGCGAGCGGTCTAACCACTACGCTACAGCAGTTCATCAAGGCAAGATGTCTCGCTACATGACCACGTAACTATACAGCTGAGATTAGAAAATGGCACTCATTAAATCATTGATGGAAAGAAAGTTAATGTTTAGATCTTTAAAATACCAAACTGACATAAAACCTCTTGATTTTTGGGGAAAACGAAACCTGTCTGACAGTAAAAAATAATGCCGTAGTATCGCAACACCCGAACGATGTGTCAAGCATACATAATTCTATGTACTTGTTGTATTGAAGTAAACGAAGCACTCGCTGTTATTTGTTACGAGTCCCCTTTTCTTGTATGTCATATACATGTTTGACATTGCGCCGCTTAGAATGTTGCCAATGTTTATGACTTCACATTGTGTACCGCCAAACTATCACGTAGCAGTTAAACAAACATAAGATTTGGTTGTTAGGTATAATAATCTCAAGAGTATGGTTTAGTATAGTTAAATTACATTTTCTTGGAACAACAAAGCCAATACTTGGCACTTTTCATGTGTCTTTCAACCGACAAAAAATTTGTGTTGGCTTAAATACACTCTTGTTTCTTGTACAAACAGTCAGATGGTTGACTATATCAAAACTTTTTCTGCCTGCACTTCGTTAGACTGAATTAACCTGTCCATTTCACCGTTTGGCAACAGTAAGTTGCCTGACAGCTGTCAAAATGTACTGCAAAGTTATGAGGAACAGAGTATATAAACACCAGCAGAAAGTTTTCAGTCACTTGGTATGTGGAACTCTGATATACTTGACTTACTTCCATGCCAGGAGTTTCATGGGCAGCTTTATCCATAAACAAGGAACAGCTTTTAAGGCGGGCTGTGTAGTTATATCTCCCGACCACAGGGATTGGAGGAGGGCAAGTTTTATGTCCTTATGGACTCATGTAATACGGTGAGGAGAGGATGAGGAAGGGGTTCTGCATATACGCCAGCATGAGGTATTATAAAGACAGCTGTTTCTCTGTGTCCGTCCATAGTATCTTCGTGTTCTCGACGGGAATACTCTCTGAAATACATACGACAGCCGAAACAATCAGCTGTTCTTAAGAATAATTACTGCAATTTTCAGCGTCATGTATTTATTTTAGTACCAGGCATGTTTTTTTTATTTTAGACATATATTGTGATTAAACTTTGCTATTATGAAATTTTATTCTCTCTCATAGTTTTTGCGTAATGACATGAAAACACTAAAATTTGCATTTTCCTGTTTTATGTAGGGTATACCACTAAAACAAACTGACATACCAAAGTGAGACGAAAAATTGCTGTTAATAACGATTTTGGCGATATAACATCTCCTATATAAAAGCAAAAATATATCGAATGTATTAAATTTCAACTTCAAATTTCAGTAATTTTTTAATACAGAAATATTTTCTTTTTGGTTTTGTATAGGCGACGTTACAGCGAACAACATCGTTATTCACTGTAACTTTATTTTTATTTATTTATTTATTTATTTTTTTTTTTAGTTTGGTATGTGAGTTGGTTTTAGTGGCGTGCATAAAACCGGTAAATTCAAATTTATACTTTCACGAGTCACATTTGAGAAACGTTTTTCCACAAAGGCACGCTGTCAATAACAAATAAGGGTGTTCAAGTGCGATAAAATCATAATTATATATTTATATGAAATAGTGTTAGTGTCGTAGACGATACCTCTGAGTGCAGTTTACTCTTACAAAACTATTTTAGGCGTTACAGTGCTCTCATAAACGTGCGTCAAAGTCATCATTTGCATGTTCTGCTACCATGCAAATAGTGATAACCAGTTTATATGTAAGTGAAATAATTCAAAGTGAAATGACATACCAAGGGCTGCATAATAAAACATTAAGAAACATCCCGCGAACTATTTTTTATATTTAAAAAAATTAATTTTTGTAATTTTGTTTGCTTATGAAGTTCAAAATATGGCATTGTGGGTATGGTTAATTGCATAGCTCGTGGGATGTAAGCTCGCAGTGAATTATTTCGATTAAGTAGGTTGATTGGTTTTCACCACTAGCATGGCAGCATAACAAGCAAATATGGACTTTAACGCACCGTTATGAGAAAACTATGAGAGCTAAAATGATTTTGTAAGAGGAAACTGCACTCACGGGTATCATATACAAAACTAACGATATTTAATATAAATATAAAATTGTTATTTTATGGCACTTGAACGCCCTTCAAGCAAAACTGCAGAGGCACACGTGAGGAAATGAATCAAGATGGCGAAGAAATATTTTCGCGAAAATCAGGAGACCCTAGTTATTACGTGTTATTCTTTCTAACGTGACGGTTCGTTATCATCTTAAATGGCATATTGTGTCTAGTGTCGCAGTGCAACGCTTTACTATTTTCGGATGTAACGTTCGTAATTTAACCAAGATAGCTACGCACCTGTTGTTTTATGCTCAAGTGACTCTTCTTAAAATACTTAATTTGGGAGGATGTCGAGGGCAATTCAGCACAAGTAACTCAAGCTCTTCAAAGAATTGCAGCATACGAATATACTTTTATAAATGTTGAATTATTAAAACAAATTACAAATAATTTTTGTAATAATAAGGGTTATATAATAAAAAATATGAGTCGAAGGAAGGACTTTATTCTAGAATTTGATACAACTGTATTTTTTAGAAATAAGATAATTACTGGGCATAAGGAGCAAGAATCCGAACGAGAAACTAAACATATGTTAATAGCTAAGAACTATACCTTAATATTCACAGTCTTCTAAACAATTTCTCACACATTAAATTACGAAAACGTTAACGGTTCTAGAAGAACTAAAAGTAGATATATCTTTAAAAGATTTTTTGTTGTTCTGACTGAATACAAGTATCTATAGTTTGAAGATAGTAATTGATAGAAAATGTTACTGAAAATTCAATTAATTTAATTACTAGAAGTAATAATCTGCTAATTTTACTACACATACTACATCTCTGTTGATCCGGTATGGAGAACCTCAATTTCTTTATATTTAAGAATAAACAATTCTAAATATTTTAAATTAAGATGAGTTAGTTCTGAAAACAAGCTGTTAGAATAACGTGTGAGTAGTATGTTTTATAATAACAAAACGTTTCCTATGTTGTTTGTGGTTACTTAGAAATTTTATTTAAAAAAAAGTTTATAACGTGGATATACATGTATCAAACCCCGAAATTTTTAAAATATCAAAACATAAATCGAACAGCCTTTTTAAATTATAAGTCACAACACTTGCAATTCCAAAAATGATGTACTGATAATGGTATTTAAATATGAAGTATTGATATTACACTGCAGTATCTTGTAATAATTTATTTAATTTTTCTCAATGTTTCCGCAAAGTGACTATATACTGCAATGCTGAAAATATTATTTAAAAAACAATTATCTTCTTTATGTTTCATAGTTTAGAATATTTTTAGAGTTTCATTGCTTAGCGGCAAATAAATATAAACAAATTTTCTGATAATGTTTAGGGGTGGGGGGGGGGAGGATTATGAGGGTCGATTTATCTAGTTTGCTGCAACTATGCAAACTGTAGTCAAAATCTGTGTTTTGAAAATGTACTGTACATAGATTTTTAGCAACCTACAATGCAGAAAAAATTATTCTGTTCCATCTGGATAGCTGTACACTTTCTTTGCGTGTCAAGTTGGTAGTACTCTTTAAACATATGCACAGTTGTTTAAACATGTCAGTTGTGCTGATATGTCGTTGCAGACACTTTATAGGGCAGGAAGTTGATACCTGCGTGCGTGAAATAGAACAGGGTCGAGACGGCTGACAGATTGCAAGTTGTAAATGGACTGTCAGTTTTATAACGTAAACAATGCCGTATACACATTTCCTCGGGGAAGGTTAAACAGCCTTACCACACCTAAGTTTCCACAAAGATTGTAAGTGCATCCAAACAATATTTATAATAATGTTGATTCAAACGTCGAAGGAACATTTTCTAACTTTCGAAAATTACCCATCAAGGGAAATAAAGCTCAAAATGTATAGGTTACGTTTGAAAAATGGCGTCTCGTTGAGTGTGGTTTTAGAACGTCTGGCAAGGAACGAGGATCACTGTAACTGCCTAATTGTTCTATACTCGTACATCATCTACGTAATAAGAAATGTTAAACAGCATGTACATGTACGTTGGTTGCTCATTAAAAAAATTGTGCGAGGGCTTATAAGTATAGCCACTATCGAAACTGCCATGTTGGTATCGATTCTAGTCGGAAATTCTTTCATTGCCTATTTTGTTTTATCGTTTTCATCAGTAGTTGGCAATTTTCGAAAGAGAGGAAATTGTTGGTACGTCTTCTGAATCAATACTCATATGTATCTGTAGTAATTTCAAACTGAACCAATCCTTACGGTGGCCGTCTGTATGTAAGTATTTTGTGTGTCCTCGGTATAAAAGTGTGGGAGCGTTAAGGGTGCTGCAGAAACGAGTGCCACTTGCCTTCAGGTGCAAGTTACAGTAACTAGCGTACAACCTTATCTCCATAGCTTGTCTGTGTGAGACGCTTGCTGGTAACATACCGTAATACTGTGGACATACACCACTGCAATATTATGTCGTCCCAGAAATCTTAGAATAAGAAAAAAAACAAATAAGCGAAAAAAATGTAAAACAAGCCTAGTTTAGCTGTGTTCAAAACATCCATAAATCAAAACAACAGAACATGAAAAATCCTACAATGAATTAGTCAACAACAAATAAAGGAAATTAAAGACAATGTCTTCGTCCCAGTATTGTCTGTGCCGGCTTGTGGTATCCTGAGTTTTGCAGATATTTTTTTTTGTATTTCAACTTTACTATATTTATTTTATTTTATTCAATTTGTTGTCTAATTTCTTATGGGATCTGCCATGTTATTTTGCTTTGGTTTATGGGTGTGTTGGCTACAGCCAAACTAGGCTTGTATTCTCATTTTTATTCCTTCGCTTGCTTGTGTTTTTTTCTTGTCTCATTATAACATTTCTGAGACGATATAAATAATATTATAATGTTGTATGTCCACGATAGTACAGTATGTTATTCAGTCCCACTGCAAGAAACATTAAAAAATATTACTTACTGGTAAGCAGATAACTCTATGCATATTATACATACCGTAAAATGGGTGACATTATACCAAGTGGGTGAGATTGTGACAACCTAATTACAGAGATATAATAAAGCATGTCCTTTTTGTTATTCTTGCGTTCTTGTTGGTATGGATTAACACATATAATTTGTTCTTTGTGACTAAGTACCCATGTGTATGTATACATATACACACACGAAATTATGTTGTCACAATTTCACACCACTTGGCATAATTTCATCCCGTTTTACGGTAACAGGGATTCATATGATTTTGCACCAGATGTTCTTACCGATACAAGTACCTTGAAAAGGCCAATATTTATAGATTTCGGCGGCGAGAAGATAATGCAGTAAAGTTCTGCGGAGAACCAGGAACTGGCATAAACACGTGATCATTCTTTGGTTGCTATCCGCAAGCCGACATCACATATGTTGAACAGTTTATTTGAGAACTTATGTCTGTGCACTCAATATGAAGACCAAAGAAAGCGGCCATGTTAAGCACGTTGCCAACCTACAAGGTAAGAAATTTGGTGGGAAGGTAGACAGCTAAACGTAAAGCCTCGTTACAGTCTAAATTAGAATCAGTGGAATTTTCACAGTTTCAATAAGTTGCATGGTTTTTCACTGTCGAAACTGTTGTTTTGTCAATTTTAGCTTATATAGAAGTAATATTGGGGTAACAAATTTAATTAATAAGTGCATTTATATATTTAACCACTACAAATTCTACTATTCTAACTGTAATTTCAAAACCGCAGTTTAACTTAAATATCATATCAACAAATATTCTTTATTCGGTTTTTGAGGATAAATGAGATTCAGTAATGTTAATTTTCGTTCTGTTGCCCATTATAAAGTTATACTGCTATCATTAGTTCATGTTTTAACACAAACAGTTATTTTGGATTGTAGCAGCGATTTTGTTAGTGATAAGATTAATGGCTCTGACAGACAGGCACAGAAAAGTAATCGTTAATTGACAATTACAAGACGGCATTAATATTGGCTTGGAGTAATTGAGGAAAAACCATGAAGAACAGAAATCTGAATGGCCTGGCCTGGAATCAAACACGTGTACACGGCAGACATTAGTTTATAAATTAGAATTTTATAGTACCACAAAAAGCTACTTAATAGTAAAATTCATGTATTAAACATAGGCAATTATTAAATCCGTACGAATATGTTATTAAAATACAGTACTTTCAAACTGCGTAGAAGCTCATACAAATCTATTGCTGCATTAATAATTTTTTTTACTATGCAGCCATTTCCGTGCATTGAACATTCTCGTAACGCCTAAAATAATATTTGAATAAACGTTTATCTTCGTTACATTTTATTACTTTGCAACTTGATATGAGAGGAATACTTGTCAGAAAATTTAATAAAAGGGCTTTTAACTAAGACATTTAAACTGGGAAACGTTTTCTTTGCCTCGATGCCTTCAAATGAGCATTAATTATGTAAGGGAAAAATGAAATATGAAGCTCTTTACCGTGACGTGGTACTGAAATGTTCCTGGCTGCCCCGCTGAACTGAAGGCTGCCTGTTGAAAGCTGTCTGTTGGTACGAAGAGACATTGATGTATCGTCTCAAGAGATTGTAGATTATTGTTGCGGCTTACAATGAAATACAGCAGCTATTCAGCGGAAGATTTGCTAACTGTGTTTAGCAAGCACAGTATCCCTAACCTAACTTTTTATTTTGGTACTTCAAAAATAAACCGAAGCATAAACTTCGTTTGGAGATATTTTCGTCTCGGAAAGCCACGCATCAATAACATTTTTAGAAATTAAGTACATCGATCCGGAAACAGTTTCTCTTTCGCACGCTGATCAACTTTTTGTTTTTTGTTTTAATACACGTAAACTTGTAACCGGATGGGCTTGAGGTATCGGTAGGGACACCAGAAAATGGTAAATAAATCTTACCCAATTCGGTATTAAAAAAAGGTAAAAGCGGTGCAAAAATCGGTGTTTAAACATTAGGGTGATTTAAAATATAGATGTAAAACATGACATATAATGACTTTATTATGTAAATTAAAGATGTAAACTGGCTCAAGTATTCAGTTTTGTTATTAAATGAGAAAAAATTTGTATACATAAAAAACCCTTAAATAAAAACTTAAAGTACAAACAGTGAAACAGCAAATTATTAATTAAAACATAAAAATCATACAGGCCTTCGTTAATTTGTCCAGCAAAAGAAAAAGCCTTTGTTACATATTTACGTTTCAATTTTGCTGAATTATTTTGAGGTTGTGGTATGGACGTTCACGTGCTAATATATTGCAGTGACAAATCGAAATTTTATGCAACACGCCAACAAAATTACATAAATTAACTGTGCGTTTTCGATGAATTCAACCGTTATAACAACAAACAGAAGAAGTTTATTTTACTACGCCGGACTTTTCTTAATTTCTGTTGCGAAGTGCCGATGCATAAATACGTTACTTCACGACTACAGATACTAATATCGACTATCGATAGTCGTTTGCGTCAGTTGCTACGTTCGATATATCTATATATCGAATCGAAAACTCGAATCTCGCGGAGACGTAACTTTGTGAAGATGGTTTTGTCGCGGGAAAAATCGTGTTAAAATGCATTTTACAGGAATTTCGCGTGTGTCGTTTTTAATATGTCATTATCGCGGCATACGTCGTAAAAACACAATTCGTGAAAATGTCATGTCCCTAGGTATTGGAGCAGTGGCATGCTATAGTAACCGAAGGAGTTAACTGCGAGCCACTCAAACAAGGAAGATGATGTTTGTCAGGGGCTCCTGATGGTCAGATGCTATGTTGAGATGGGTTCTATCAGTCTCTGGTACTAGCCGAAGTTTCCGTGACCCCTCAGACTGATAACCCCTCGCTTCCATGTCGTCCTGCAGCCTCCATGTGGCGCTACGAGATCTAACAACCAATGAAGGCTCTACCATGCGTGCCCTATGCATCCTGGTCTGCTCTGGACTGGGACACGATTATATACCTTGATTGTTTGTCCTACAGTTGGCACCAAGGCAAAATCACTAGGTAGGGAGTGTGAATACCTAGCTCTAAGACCGTTGGGGCCTAAAGTCTGAATTTTCACTGCTAAGAAATTCGGATAGTGAAGTGGCCAATCAGGGCGTGCTTTCACGCTCAAGTGACCTAGGTAAGGATAAGAGTGGAAAAGCTATTAGGGCCATAGAAATGAGGTAATGTTACTACGGGAGACCAGAAGAGCTTCACGGAAAGGTTTTC
Source organism: Medauroidea extradentata (assembly GCA_003012365.1). NCBI lineage: Eukaryota > Metazoa > Arthropoda > Insecta > Phasmatodea > Phasmatidae > Medauroidea > Medauroidea extradentata. The sequence goes on along the minus strand of PNEQ01080120.1, from coordinate 13,789 downwards.
TCCGTGCCTGGCCTGGGTTGGACTCGTGGTAGTGGTTGCTCGTACGCTGGGCAGACCCGGAGAGGTCCTCTCTCAATGGTGGGTTGACGAGTTTAGTGCATGAGTGCCGGGGAGCAAGCCTGGGCAACTTGTTAGTGGTGTGGGTAGTGCCCCAACTCATATAAAGAGGTGGATGAGTAGAGGATCTCAATTGGGAGGCGTATGTGTGGTGTGGCGTGTCCCTGGGATGGGTTCTCCCTAGGTTCTTCTCGTCTACCAGGGAGTCTATTCTCTAACATCGCCTCTTGTAAAGATCATCACTTGTGTCTGAGAGCATCAGCGTTTAATATAGTCTTTCGTGACTGTCTTTGTATTGTATTCTCTAACACCTCTATTTACCAGAATCTCAATATACTAGTCAACACTGTAGGATATACTCTGATGAACTTCACACGTCTTACTAAATTATATTTCCCACTTTACACAGCATGTCTTGGATTTCTAAGTACTTATGTTTATTTTTTTAAAATCTTGTTTGTTCCACTTCAGAAATACGATTTTGGAAGTTATGACATTAACTTGTCTCTTGCAGGAAGAGAGTGTACTGCGTTTACAAAAGATAACAGCAATGAAACTATGTTAGTGTATCTTGCCAAGAGACAGCAGCATGTGTGTTGTATTGCATTTGTCGTTTGTGTCGGCAGTCAAAGATAATGTACACAGAGCCGTAATTTATGAAATGTATTACACTAATTAAAGGAAAATACGATAATGTATTTCTGTCTCATTCCAAGCAACATTTCAATCGGATATGTCCTCCAACGAGGATGGTCATATAGCACAACTTGAATATGTAGGCCATTTTCATTAACTTTGTCTCTTAACAACACCCTAGAATCCAATATTTAGACTATTAAAAGACAGTCACGGCGCCATTTTTAGTTACAGAATACGAATCCTTTTCATAAAGATAGTTATCCAGTAATCGTCTTTGTACAAAAATCTTGTAAGAGACTGAAATTGTTAATTGGCTCTCAGTGTTCTCCTTTTGGAGCTGGATTCACAGCGCATTATAGTGCTTCACTTGGGAGTTTAGCGTTCCCAACTTCATGTTAGCCCAGTCCTCTGCGACTGGAGGGAGCGTGATCTCTCTCAGGCAGGAGCAGGCTTACTCTTGTTGGCATTATGGCCTGTCGACTGAAGAAGCCAATGGAGTTAGGTGCAGCGACTGGTCTACCAAAACTCTGCCGAAGGATAATGGATAATCTGAAGGTGTGGGCGGAATGAAAGAAGACAGGAGGGGGAAGTGACGTGAGTCCAGGCCAGAGAACACAGTCCCTGGATGAGGGGCGTGAGGCAGCCCTTGAGCCGCCCTACGAACTGTAGGCTGGGGCAAGGACACCTGGCCTATTTATCGCGCTGCTCTGACTTGCAGATGAGGCCGCAACCCGCAGCTCTTAATAACGCCGCGGGCTGCCTACCTGCCCAGGCGCTCGCCCGGCAAGCTCTCCCCTCCCCTGCCGAGCAAGTGCACAGCCGACTCCCCTCTCTTGATGCTTCGTCCCCTCCACCAGTCGTCGCTGACACGTCATTAACAAGTCTTGGCCTTCCGCAACCCGCCACGCACCACCGGCCGTGCTGTGATTCACCACACTACACCCTTAATTTCTTTTCTGCTCGTGGCAAGGGCACTGTGAGGGCGCGTCTGTACGTGCAGATTCATGCTTGACCTTTACCACGAGCTTGTAACATGCTGTTCTGAACACTATTGCACGACACGCCACTTTATTTATTTTACCTCTTTGCTCACCTCTGAGCGATGTACAGTTATATTCACCGCCATGTTTTTACGTTTTATTTGTACCAGATATTTTTTTCCTTACATTCAACACAAAATGTGACTAAATTTTGCACTTAACAAAATTTTTTTATCTCTCACAGTTTTCGTGTAACTACTTTTTAAATTCAAAATTTGCGTGTTTCCGTTTTAAGGACTACACTAAAACCTAATGACATAGCAAACTGAAAAAAAAAAAAAATCACAGTGGATAAAGACATTGCAGGCTACAATTTCACGTAAAAAAACGAAGCATAGTAACTTTTTGTATTTAAATAAAAATGCTGAAATTTGATATAAAATTTTCAAAATTCTATATATTTTTTAAATACAAAAATATACAATTTCGTGGTTTAATATAGCTGAACTTGTAGCCTACAACATTTTTATTCTCTGTGAATGTTTTCAGTTTGGTTAGTGAGTTGGTTATAGTGTCATCCTTAAAACGGAAATATGCAAATTTTGGCATGAACGAACCATTACGCGGAAATTACGCGAGACAAAAAAATTAATAAGAGCAAAATTTAAGTCACATTTTGTGCCTAAAACTAGACAAATATCTGGTACAAATACAAAAATAAAAACGCGGTGATGAAAATTGCTGTATACCGCGCCATTAAGGGGCCTCCCTGAATTGGCTGCGTTTGTGTGTGTTAGGCCTACCGCTCCGGTAAGGTTACCGTTGACTGAAGTATGTGATACTTTATCGCCTCTCCGTGCAAGCCACTTAGCTTGTGTGCAGTGCTTTACTGTTGTCATTTTTCCTTTGGCACTTTAAACAGTGAGAACACTATTTTATTTGTGTGCAGCAGAGTTCAAAGCATAGCGTTTGATTCTATAGTTGTCTTTTTCGAATCTGGTTGTTATTTGAACAGATACTGCTGTCTGAAAACCAAATTTTTTGACCGTTTTTAAGGGGCCAAAAATGATGTTTTTTAATAAACGTGCTGAATTTTTGAAACTATTATGACATAGTTTGAAGTGTGTGATCTTTTAGTAGATGTACACATACAAAGCGCGTCAGTAAAAGAATAGTCGAAACTTGCTACAATGCATTTCAAGCGCAGGTAGGGAGACGCCGTAAGATTAGTCCTTGCTTGATGCTCTTTTACACTGTTAAAATTTTCCGTAAATTCACGGAAGTATTTACAGAAAAGTACTGTAATATTACGGAAGTGGCTTCCGTAATTTTTGTTTATGGAAATTTGTCCGTATTGCCAGTTTACGGATGTTTGGCCGTAACTTTCCATAAATTCATGAAGATATGTTTCTACAATTTTAAAGCGTATTTTACTGTGTTTCTTAAAAAAAAAATGGTATTAATAATCACTATGAATGCTGGATGTCAAATACAAAAGGTGTCTCTTATAAAGTTTATATCTTATCACTGCATGGAACTCATTTACTCATAAATTGTCACTGTGGTTCAATAGTCAGAGCTTCTGCCTAGCAATTATAGTCGTGGGTTTGAATCTCAGCAACTTCTAAAAAACTTTCAGGTTACTAAATAGTGCGGCAGAATCTCGATAACAAATAACTAATAAGAAAATGTAGTGTTTCTATAAAATGGAGTGCTAGTAGATTACAGAAATTTAAATTTTTTTTCGGAAAATAGATTGTCCGTTATTTTACGGAGGGTTCCGTTATCAAGAAAAACTGAGTGTCCGTTACTTTACGAAGATTTCTGGATAATTTTTTGCCAGTACTTTTCCGTAAGTTCACGGAAATTTTTTCTAACAGTGTAGCATTGTCAATTAAAATGGAAACAATACAGACGAAAATAGTACAGGCATAAGAATTATACCGCCTTTGAACATGGTGTAACCGCTTAGTCGGGATTGTTTCCGAATGTTCATTCTTTCAAGTGACCTGCAGCTTGTGTGTAGAAACAATGGTATAAAATCACACTTAAGCGTTTGTGTATCTGTTTTAATAATCGAGCTGATGTTTTATCAGGTACATGAGTTTGACTAAACAGGTCTTAACAGTTTTGAGGATCTCCAAAGACATGTTTCAAAAAGTTGTGCCATACAGGTTATTTTTGACAAATAAATATTAGGAGTGTGTGGTGTCGGGTTTCGGCGATAGATATGGTTTTACATGTTAAATCACATCAGTGCGATTCGGTCACCTTTTGAGAAATAGCTTCCGGGCGCAAACAATTTTATGCATTCAAAGGAGGAACATATCCATACGGAAAATAATGTTGAAAAAATTTTCAGTAGGTTCTTAAATTGTTTTTGGCACGGAAACAGTTATTTACTCATAATATTCAGAAGATCGAACAAAGGTCAGAGGTAGTTTGTATGTACATTCAGTAAGTGATGAACCTGTTCGTGTGTAATTTAACATGTAAGTCCCAACCATTGATCTTCTCATGGCGATTTAGCCACATTAATCGAGAGAAAATGTGAGCCATTTTAACAGTCAAGAATGACAATTAACAGATCAGAAAATAAATGTTTTCGTAATGCTGGAATAAGTTCCCTGAAATTACTTAAGGGTGTATTTGTAACGTGCTGCCATTAGGAATTCAGTTCGTAGTTCAAACTGTTCTAGCAGTCCGATAGGTCGATTCTGCATTTCCCTAACGAGGTCAAGTGAGAGAAGTCAAACTAGAAGAAAGCTAGAATCTAATCTTGAACATTTGTTTGGCGACTTTCGTGATTTGTGCTCGACCGGAAACAATTGCTTTCAAGTAAAGGGGAAGTTCTTAGTTCCTTGAACTTAACGTCATTTCACCTTTTATAGAAGAAAGTTCCAGGAAATATTTAACCCGGACATGAACACATGAGTTCATATTGCAAAGTTAGAAAATTGGTGGTGTCGACTGAAAACAGAAAAAGGAAAAAAAAAACACAGCTGAAATAATTCCTCTATAATATATATATATATATATATATATATATATATATATATATATATATATATATATATATATATATATATATATATATATATATATATATATATATTGATGTTTGTTTGCATGTCTAGCATGTGTGCCAACAGCTATTATTCATTTGTACTTAGCTAAGTAAAATATAATATTAAAAATAACCAACTTCATATACACATTCGTTCTCAGCACCAACTAGACGAGACATTTTATTTTGTTATTAAAAACTCACAAATGTGGAAAAAAAAAACATACGTTTCCAGAACAGGTAGAGCTATAAATCCTTCAGCGCCGGTCAGTGACAATGGCTTATATTCCCAGAAACGTTGTAAGAAATGGAATAAAAACATAAAAAATTCATTTCCTTTACCAACGCAACGTATTTACCATTATATAAGTCATATTTGTGGAGAAATCTTTATAAACCAGACATGCCCACATCCAGTTTGACCGGAAAGTGAGAAAAAAATTGTTATCAATGATACTAACGAATATGAAATATGGCAGGTTTATTATTGTATGCCATTGTAGCTGGCAAACTATTGTTACGAGTACCATAAATGTACATAGGGATACAGTGTAATTATTTTTACAGTAACGAAATTTGACTAGCTATCACAGTGTGTGGCAAGTCAAAGCCGAAATTTGCATAAAACTGTTTTATACAAGAAACGAAAACCAACTGACTTACATAAATGAAATAATTCACACTGAAAAACTGAGTCACTGCCTACGTCAGGACATGAATGAAAAACCGCACCAACATTTTCTGTATTTAAAAATAAAATTGCTGATTTTGAAAATAAAACTTGTTAAATTTGTGTATTTTTTTAAATAAAAAAATTTCAGTGCAATGTTTTTATACATATAATAGTAGCCCGTTGCACTTTCCTTCAGTTTGAATTATTTCGGTTCCTTAATTCAATGAGCTTTTAATTCTTGTATAAAACAGTTTTATGAAAATGTTGGCGTTTACTTGCCACTATGCAAAAACTATAAAATCTACAAAATGTTATTAGTGTGCAAAGTAGTCACAAAGTAAATATACAAAACAAACTATTTCTCGTACAAATATAAACATTATTAATATAATAAGATTTTGTGGTGAACTACCCCCTTAATGTTGAATTCTATGCTGTAACGACTAGTGATATTGTTAAAAGGTTAAATAGTTAGAGCTCACTTTATACCGTACGGCCTATATGTTGAACTGCATGCAGTAACGGCTAGAGAGTGTATCCTGAACAACGTATACCTACCTGCATGAATGTTGACCTGTAACAGCAGGTCAGGCCAGAGTAAACGGTGCACAATTAGCGAAGAACAAAGAGGGGATACTAGGAACGCAGGTTCTGGCCCTACATACTCTCGAACAACGAGGCCTTGATGAATGGGGCGGGCGCCAGCGGAGATTAGCGGAAGTCCATTTCGCGCCAACCTCCCCTCCCTCTGATCCGACCCCCTCCCCTCCCCTAGCGACCCACTACCGTGATTTCCGAGATGCACGGGGTTTATCTCGTTTCCGGCCGCACCCGTGCAAATGAATTTTCCGCTCTCTCAGCGCTGAGCATGGAGTCTGCGTTCTTCTCGTGAGATGCATTGTTTATAAACACTATGCAGTGAAGAAAATATAGTTTGTATTCGAACATGTCCTCGAGGTTATATTTTTTAATCAGTTAGGGGAAATTAAAATATGATGACGTATACAAAAATAGGAATGGCCTTAAGAATGTTAGCAACTTCATCAGTTGCCAGAGATGACGGTACATCGCGAAAATATTGAGTGCCAACATATCCTTTAAAATGCTGTAATTAATTGTAACACTTGTCATTGGGTTATAAACGTCTGACACAACGTAGGTGTCTGCAGACCAATAATATGCATCAAATATTACAACAGCGGGATTCTTATTGATTCAGTCAAATACTGTATTGCAACAGCTCCACGTATAAACGAAAGCCAGTAATCTCCTGGTAAGCTGAACATAAGTACAAGCCCGGCAGTCAATATTTCCCGCGGTAAGCCATCATATGTAACTATTGCATTATGTTTTAGGTAGTTTTATCTTATGCGAATTGTTGTAAGTTTGTAAACTAGTTTGGAACCTACCTTAGGTTATAAACCCTCATCCCCACAATTTTTTTTCCTGTCTCATAACTTGCGTGTAGAACGGTTAAAGGATTATTTTGAAAAATACTTTGAACAGTGAACTTGTAATTGTATTTTCGGAAAGTTGACGTAAAGTCGAATTAAGCTTATGTGTTTTTTTTTTTTTTTTCGTAAGAAGTAAATGTACTCTCGAGTAATGGCTACAAACTAAAACGAATTTATACAAACACAAAACTATGATTTTTCCCTACTTGAATGTCGTTCAAGGCTATCTAAAATAACTACACACGTGCATTTTTCTTACGATTTCACTTTAACAGTGGTTCTCAGATACTCTCTGGATAACTTTGAGTGCACAACAAATACGCAGGGAATACAAGTATAGGCTGTCCAGAATAAACTGAGCACTGCTCACAACTTTCTCTGAGTCATTGTGTTTTTATCTGTACTATTTTAAATGCCAAAACTTCCATGTAACTAAAAACTAGCGTAAACATTTCACAACTCTCAAAATTTTACTTATATAGCTCCAATAAGTATTTTTTTTATTATTGTAAGTGTTGGGCAGTACTCACTTTAAAGTGAACTGCCTATAGTAAGTCTCGTCCAACATATGACGTAAAATTTCTGCTTAGTAGACAGCAACCAATGGAAAAACAGATGATGCTCAAGAAGTTAAGTATAACCTGTGGGTAATAGAAATAACAAATTGTTTCTGGCCAATTAGTGTTTTATATAAATATTGTCCCGAAAATACTTCAGGAATTTTCTGTCTTTCTACGAATTGCTAGGGCCACGATTTTGTGGCGAAAATTTTGTACGAGACAATAGCATTATTCTGATTGGTGCAGTGAAATCTGAACGTAGACACGCTCCACCAATAACCATGAAGCAAAGCTGCCGATATGCGATAGGCATTAAAGGCGTTCGACCCGTAAAAATTCAAAATTTTATATTTGTGCCAAACACTGTTCAACTTTTACACATCAGATAACATGTCATTTTCCCAAATAAAAAAAAATTAGGCCTCACAGTTTTTGCATAACCACTCATGAAAGCCACAAAATGACCATTGCGGTGTAGCCGATATCAAAAAAAGTAATTAACTAATGAATTCAAAATTACAGGAACTGAAAATCAGTGTATCAGTGCATTTTATGACATGTTTGCCAAAAGTTGGTTTTGAAAATTTCAGTAGCAGCCAAAAGCCAAAGTTATACAAAAATGTACTCATTTCCATCAATTTTTAAAAAATACAAAAATGTATCGCTTTGTGTTTACAAAAGTGTCTTGAAGTAGCTCACATCATTAAGTACCAATATAAATTATCTTGTTTCTGCATATCAATTATTTCTTATTACTTTTTGGCTACACCGCAACTGCCATTTTGTGACTTTGATAGGTGATTATGCTAAAACTATGGGACCTAATTTTTTTTATTTGGGGGAACAACATGTTATCTGATGTGTAGATGTTGAACAGTGATTGGCACAAACATAACATTTTGAATTATTACGGGTCTAACGTCCTTAATGTACTGTACACTTTTGGACATACGCCATTGCAATGTTATGTCGTCCCAGAAATCTTGTAGTGAGAACAAGATAAAACAACAAACAAACGAAAAACCTAAAAATGAGAAAACTAGCCTAGTTTGGCTGTAGTCATTACATCCATAAAGCATAACAACAGAACATGAAACATACCATAAGGAATTAGTCAACAAAAAATAAAGGAAGATAAAATAAACATCCAAAAATAAAAGTCGGAATAGAAAATAAATCTGTAAAACACAAGACACCACAATTAGTAGGTTATTCTGTCTCATTGCAAGAAACATTCAACATTCTGCTTATTTATGTTTTTTCTGTTATATTTAGTTTTCTTTGATAGTTATATATATATATATATATATATATATATATATATATATATATATATATATATATATATATATGTGTGTGTGTGTGTGTGTGTGTGTGTGTGTGTGTGTGTGTGTGTGTGTCCAAGAAACCAAATCCAAACATTCAAAGACATTACGAAATGCATTGAAACAAAATTATGCAGAAAATCTTGTCGCGGCAAACACGTGAACGTAGCAATTGCTTTCAAGCGATAAGCAGATGTAACGCCACGGACTGAAGACGCCATGACCTTGACCTCGGAGGTCACCAGAGCAAGGAAGTGTGTTTCATCTGGCGACACGGCGCCACCTCTTGTTTGACCTGTGACATTATCTGCCACGGTCGATTGAACAATCAGCGTGACTTCAAAGGTCGTATTCCTGATATTGTATATATGTTGTTTCAAAATTTCAACGCGCAAATTACAATTATGCAGCTTACAGTAAAACGAGGTTACGATATTAAATTCATAAAACGCCACTACATTCGAGCATTGGCGTTGCAAGGTAAGCTGTATTTCGCGACGTCTGTACAAATACGATAGTGGCTTATTAGAAATGACACCACACGTATGCCTCACCACTATAGATAGTCAGCTCGCGAACTTGTACATGCGTCACAAAGTACACCTCACCTTGCAACACACACCACGCCACTACCTAAGGGCCTGGGCCAGAATCTATACATGTTGGACAATAATTATTTTTAAAAAACATAAACGGAATCTAATATCGTAAAATCGCTCTGTAACTTTGTTATGAATGGTTTTAAGGGCTTGTTCCCGAGTTTTTTTTTCAGACTGGTGCCAATAACTCAAATATTTTTTAACCAAAAGTTTTGAAAAAATTTCAGTCAATGTGCAATCACACAATGCACAATACTGTGGACGCATTTTTTTTAAAAATAATGTACCATTCGCCAACAAAAAAATAATTTCCTTCATTTTTGCTTATTTTCACGACGAAAAACGTGGTACTTTGGGTAACGAAATCTAAAAAAACCGTTCAGTATAATTCAACAAAAAAATTCAGCTACAAATTATAACATATAAGTGTCAAAACTGTGAAGCGAAATTTCGATATGAGTATTAGGAAGCAATAAAAAAATATTTTCGAAATCACTGCAAAACTCCGTAACAAGGCCTTAACTACATACTCCGATTTTGTCGAGACAGAAGACAGCAAAATAGTAGTTAATTAGTTAATTAACGAAATTTTATTTCAATTTATAAATTAACTAAAATCTTCGTACTGTTTGTCTCAAAAAATTACATTACATAGTAAAACCAATTCGCAACAAAGTTACGAAGCAATTTTACGGCATCGGCTCTCGTATGTATTTTAAAATATAATTCTCTCGAAAGCAGAGAAACTCGGGCCAATGAATGCTCTTAAGGGTGCGGCCTACAGCTATTTTCATCACCATGTTTTTATATTTTATTTGTACAAGATATTTTTATTTCTTATTTTAGATACAAAAATTTTGTTCTTATGAAATTTTTTTATCTCTCATAGTTTTCGCGTAATGGCTTGTTAAAGTCGAAATTTGCCTGTTCACTTTTTAAGGACTACACTAAAACCAACTGACATACCAGTCTGAAAAACTTCACAGTGGATAAAACATCGCAGGCTACAATTTCACGTACATAAAAACAAAGAATAATGAAAGTGCTGAAATTTAAAATAACAATTTAGAAAATACAGTCAGTTTTTTAATACAAAAATATTTTATTTTGGTGGTTTAACACAGCTGAACTTGTAGCCTACAACAACTTTATTCACTGTGAATTTTTTCAGTTTGGTAAGTGAGTTGGTTTAAGTGTAGACCTTGAAACAGACACATGTAAATTTTGGCTGTAACGAGCCATTACGTAAAAACTAAGCGAGATAAAAAAAAATTATAAGAGCAAAATTTAGTTACATTTTGGGTCTAAAACAAGAAAGAGAATCTGGTACAAACAAAAAATAAAAAGGTGGTTACGAAAATTACTGTACACCGCGCCTGGGCTATACAAACCTACACGGCTATAAATGCGTGTCTATACCATTCATCCGATTGCGAAACTTAAATGAGATGTCCGTGCGCCTTCGAACATTTCTGATAAAACGCATTCGTACTGGTTGGGGCGTCAAAACGACAAGAGGGCAGAACGGGGTACAAAAATATTTAGTAAATTTTTTTTACAACGCTCAATAATGTCCTAACTTAATTTTATACGCTTTAGAATTTTCAAAAATGGAACTTATATACTTCCGGAATTTTTTAGAAAATTAAAAATTTACCGCAATTAATTTACATATAATTATCAGTATTAATATCGTTACATACAAGAAACTTAATAGTTGCATATCCATAATCAAAATCTTTAATAAAAATAATTTATTTTTGGAAATGGTTTTTAGGTTATTGGCCATAGCAATTCATACATTTACCAATAACTTAAGATAATTTGGTGTAGTCAGACTGAAATTTAACACTACTTAAAGAAGCGTTAAATTGAAATCTGTGCAAACGAAGTCGCGGGTAATGGTTAGTATGTTACATTTAATATGGTCACTGAGAATTAATTTATGTAAACATTGACTCCCTGTTTTAAAACCGTGACTGTAAGCTCGCTAGAACGAAACCATTACAAAATGGCGCAATTTAGGAGCAAAGCAATCGATTTCTGACGTAAAAAAGGCAAGGGCTTAAATCGTTACATTTTATTAAAAAAACTTTTAGCACATAAAAATAAATTTGAGATACAAAATTTCGTTTAAAAAAGTATGCAGACTTTGTAAACGTAGATAATTAATACAATTCAAATTCATAATGAGAACTTGCCTAATCTATTAAATCGAAGTAGAGAACATAAACATGAGGTCTTGTAAGAAGTAAGACGCTGGACAAATGTCCGTACTGGCATCCATTCTGTTATAACAGATCCTGCAAGATAAGCATGAATAGTTGAGCAATAACATTTTGTTTTATATTAAAATGTAAAATATATACATGTGAAAATCAGTGAAGGATGATAAGTCGCAATGCCACTGTAACAAGGATGATTCCACAAGGCTCTGAAAACTAGATAATGAAAAATGCTTTTCTTCGTTATCAGAGGTCTACATTCTGTTACAGACCCATGACTTTCGCGAAAAGATTTCTGAACCAATTCGTTCCAATGTTTTACCTGCACCTCTACGATTTTGGTTCATTGTTATTGGTACAGAGTCTTTGTGGAATGACGTTTCAAATTTGACTGTACCAAACAGAATAATGCTACATACAATACCACACGTCTGTGGTTTGCAGTAATAGGTTAAGATTAGGGACCCCTGTTTTTAGTGAAAATAATTTTACCCCAGTTAGTTTCGCTGCCATACGTGCGCATCTGCATTTCTGCTTCGTGGTCAGTGATTGGATATTTTAACTGTCGCGAGCCTTGGGATTCTATCGGCAAACCAAAGACGTGAGGTGTTGCAGAGACTTTATTGTAATTGGCTCAGACAAATGATATACGGCTCTTCACACAGACACGCTGCCAATAACCATGAAGCAGAACTGCAGGTGTGCACGTAAGGCAGTGAAACAAAGTGGGGCAAAATTATCTTCGCGTTAAACAGGGGCTCCTAGTCAGTTAAAAACAGCCAATCACAGACCTTGAATCATAACTGCAGATGTGCACATTAGGCACTGAAACAAATAGGTACAGAAAAATGGTCACCAAAAATAGCGGTCTCTACTTAATGTTTATGAATGAGCTTCCACCATATTACCGACCTTACGGCCCGAGTCCGTCGTATATATTCGATAGTTTTGCTTCTGCGTCAATACGTGCTCTGTGCCCAGTAGGGGCGGGAACAGTAGTGAATATATAGTGAATAGTAGAATAGCATTTTTTTTCCGTATTTCGTACTCAAAAAGTCGTTCCTCCTAAAAATGTCTGGCCCCCGATTAATTTCCCAGACAATTGGCCTGCCTGTCATCGACTTTTCCGAAAAGAAGTTTCGCGTAAGTAATTTCACCGTAAAATGGTTTCTCCTAAACTCGTCTAGGGGCAACAACGCGGAGTAAAGGTTTCTTCTTAGTTTTGCCGGGTAGGGGGAGGGGGTGGCGGACCCAGGTGCGGTCCTGGTGACAGTGATGGATGACATGTATCAGTAGTTATAACGACCAGACATCCATCACCAAGGACACGTGGACTTCAAACTGCCACGTGTATATCCGCACTGTACACCCGGCACATGAGGCACTGTACAGTGACGTCACAAGTATTGCCTCCGACAAGCTAGTGTCTGCTACACTAGCAATTGTAATAGCTCACGTAAATATATGACTTAAATAGGGCTGACGTTAAAAATAATTAGTAAATGTTCGCCGTTTAGAGCCAAGGCAATTCCAATTAAATAAATTCATAAATATATAACTACATAAAACTATTTATTTATTATTTTTGACTTGGTTTGTATATTTCTTAAATTAATACCTTTTCGACTAGACTGCCAATCTCCAGTATTAAGTACACAAATTATCTTAAGTAATTCGTAAAAGTATGTATTTATATTGTCTATACCTTAGCAAAAAAAACTTAACTTATCCAAAAATAAAAAAAAAATAAAAAATGGAAATGAAGATAACTTTTGTGAAACTTTTTCGACACTTCTGTATTTACTGTCTTGAAACAAATTAGTCAGCACGGTGATCAAATTTTTAAACAAAACTGTCGAACAGTTTTTGATACCTGCTATTGCTAACGCTTAAAGTTAATTATCACAAATACAGTTTAACCATTTGAACATGGCCTTAAACAGTCGTGTTTGGGAACACTCAGTCCTTCGCCACTCTTACAACTGACCACTCACTGCTACACTCAGTCCTTCGCTACTCATACAACTGGCCACTCACTGCTACACTCAATACTTCGCTACTCGTACAACTGGCCACTCACTACTACACTCAGTACTTCGCTACTCATACAACTGGCCACTCACTACTACACTCAGTACTTCGCTACTCATACAACTGGCCACTCACTGCTACACTCAGTCCTTCGCTACTCATACAACTGGCCACTCACT